>CAUYRT010014150.1:0-54706 GCA_963574885.1 Lepilemur ruficaudatus
TGGAGTGAGGCACCCACTTATTGAGCTTTTTCACCTTTCCAATTTGCTTCAAATGCTGAATAATGTAGGAGTCGATGTTGAGTTCTTTGACAAATTCTCATGTAGTTGTACGAGGATCAGCTTGGATGATGGCTCTCAATTGGTCATTGTCAACTTCCGATGGTCAGCCACTGTGCTCCTCGTCTTCAAGGTTCTCATTTCCTTTGCAAAACTTCTTGAACCACCACTGCACCGCTGTTCCTTCGTTAGCAGTGAGTTGTTGATGTAGCGAGTTGTCTCCACTGCTTTATGACCCATTTTGAACTCGAATAAGAAAATCACTTGAATTTGCTTTTTGTCTAACATCATTTCCATAGTCTAAAATAAATATAAAATAAACAGCAAGTAATAAGTCATTAGCAAAAAAACATAAAGTGAGAAATGCTCATTAAAATGATGTATAACATAACCATATTTATTTAAGAATGTATTCCAAAATCAAAGGACAAATTTCAACAATGCTAAAACTACAATTACTTTTGCACCAACCTAATAATCCAGTAAAACAGAAAATGAATCTAAAAAAGAGGGAAAATATTTGGATTAAAGAAACAACGAGCAGCCAAGAAATTGTTAAAGCATAGATTTGTGTCTAAGTGATCATTCATGCATAATATAAAAAAACCTAATAGCAATCTGGGACTAAAATTACAGACCATTTCAACTAGAAGATAAAAATACATATGAGGGATTCAGAAGAAAGTGAAAACACGCTGAAGTTTTTGTTTTATGTGGGAGCTAGACAAAAAAATAGAGATTATATCTAGACACAAATAGGTAAACACAGACTTTTAAAACTGTATTACAAATTTCTGGGTAACCAAGAAAAAAAAATAGATATAGGGTTTATAACATGCAAATGACTAAGAAAAGAATGGGGCAAGAAAAATTTAATCAATACAACAAAATAAAAGAAAGAGAAGAAAAAACAAGAAAACGTGATAAAGAAAACATTAAAGATGAGTCAAGAATAAGAAAAGCTGTATCAAATGATAATCAAGTAAATTGGTTACATTTCCCCATTAACAGACAGAGACACTGATTAGGAAAAAAGGAAAATTCTATTTTCCTGCTATTTTATAAGAGAGATTGAGGAGAGAGAAAAAGAAACTCATGAGAAAATGCTAGCCAGATAAATAAGCTATATAATATTAATTACTCAAGGACAAAATCATTCAATAGGATAAAAGAAATATTTCATATTGAATAAAGACATAATCCACCCAAAGTGATAAAACAATGTAACTTCAAAATATATAAAGGAAAAATTGGTAGAAAACAGAGAATTTGACAAATCCATGGTAGTAATGGGAGATTTTAATGCTTTTCTCTCAGATCAAAGAGGGAAAAATTAGTAAAGATATTAAAAATTTAAATAAACCAATTTAAGCTTGATCATAGGGAATATGCATGTGGGATATTCATAAATATATGGGGGATATTCATAAATATATGGGGGTATTCATAAAAATTGACCATGTATTAAGTTGCAAAGGAAAATCTCAAGTTCTCTCAGCACATGTAATAAGAACAGAAATTAACAAAAATAAAAACAAAGAAATAGCCAACTTGAAAGTTAAAAAAAATACCAACTCTTCTAAGAAATCTTGGATTAAAGTGGAAACATTAATAAAAACAAATATTTTGCAATGATTTAAAAATCAATGATAATGTAAGCACATGATATCAAACTTGTGAGATTAGGCTACAGAGGAAAAATTATGCATATGATGTGAGAAACAGTGTAAAGAGACAGCAATCTCTGATTCCCTTTAATCTGCCTCTTCCTCACCTTTGTGGTGAAGGAGTCTTTTTGAAATATATTTCATGGCAATGACATATTACAATGCTATCAAAGATGGATTATATAAATGAGAGAGAGGCATGTTTATCTTTTAGGCACTCCACCCTGAAGCCTGTGTGGATCCATAGCAAAGGGGTTTTACCAGCCTTGGCTTCAAGGGGCAAACTGGAGTTGCTGACCTTGGGCAAATAGCCCTTCTGGGCTAAGTGTTTGGGTTCCCTGCAGAATGTCCTGGAAGCTTTCAGGAAGTGGGAGGCTTAGAGATGGAAGGATTAAGGGAGATCAAGAGAAGAGGGGAGTCATAGGATCCCATCAGAGGACTTTGTATGGATTAAAAAAGCAACTCAGTGAAGAGAAATATTTTCTGATATCCCATCCTTTACATTCCAAGCTGTTTATGATCAGCTGTGAGTAAGACTGTATTCTTTCTGGCTGTGCTCTATACCTGCAAATCTTTCCAGATATTGCAGGGCACAAAGGCAAGGTTGTAGAAGAAAGCCTAAAAATAACAAACTCAGCATATCACTCAGGTGAAGCTAAAAACAATGAAATCAACCCAAACTTAGTAAATCAGCAGCTTTGGAGACAGAAGCTAAATCATTATTTTAAATATGCCATACTATAAGTTGAGAGCCACTGCTACATGAATATAAAAAATATATATATATTAGAATTTTAAAAAACCTAAAAAATTTAATTTTATTTCCTTTTTTGTTTTTTAATATAAATTTATAATGCTCAAAATTAGCAATTCTCAAAGTATGGACAAGGGGACCCTTGGGGACCCCACGTCCCTTTCAAGAAGTCCACAAGATCAAAGCTGTTTTTTAGTAATACTAAGAGATTATTTGACTTTTATATTCATTCTCTCATGAATGTGCAATGGAATTTTCCACAGGCTGGATGACAAGTGATACCATAACAAACCAAAGGCAGAAACAGACAGAAGAATCCAGCTTTCTTCTATTAAGCAAGACATTTAAAGAGAGTCTCAAAAATGTAAAACAGTGTTACCTTTCTCATTTTTTTTTTTAGAAAATAGTTATTTTTCATTAGAAGATTCAACATGTAATGGCTCTATGATTATTTTAAAATAATAAGTATTTTAAAGATTATGTGGTCTTAATTTCTATTACAGTGAATATCAATGTATATAATCCACATAAACAAAAGCTCTGATATTCAATAATTTTGAAGAAGGTAATGTCCTGAGCCAAAAATCTTGAGAACTATTGTCCAAAATGTATTTTTCTCTCTAAAAGAATCCTAAGAGATCTCATTAGGAATTCTTCTGATCCCTGATCACACGCACGTTCTGAATCCTTGTTGATTTATGACAAACAACTGGTTGACCAGGTGAGCAAATATTGGGATTTCGTCTGTTCACGAGTAAACAGTGATGGTTTCCATGAAGACTAAGTAAAAAAGTAGAAAAACACACTCTCAGAATTCCATTCAAGTAGCCAAGTTTACACAACACTGAAAGAGGAACAGATAGGGTATTATTAAAGCAAAGATGTTTTAGGCATGCATAATATGGCACATCAAAGACAGAATTGTCCTTGAAGCAAACGTTCTTGGAGTCAAGATATCTTTTCTTGCTCTCTATTTGATCTTGAGCAAATCAAACCTCTCTAGACTTCAATTTTCATCTGAGGTTTATATGGAAATGGAACATTCACTCATTTATTCATTCACACACATTTATTTATTCATTCTTTCTTTATTCAACAAATATTTATTAAATATCTCCTTAGCTCCAGACACATTGTTAAGCATTGGAAATAGAGAAGGAAATGATCTGATGTTCGACCTTGAGGTACTCAGAGTCATTGGGGAGATAAATCTACTTAAAATCTATTTAAACATTTAAGTTACTCTGACTAAAATAGCTCTCCACTGTCACAACTTTCTCTCTCTTTCCCCAGCTTAATATTTCTTCATTGGCACTTATCACCACATGATATAGTATGTATTTATGAATTTATTTTAGGAGGAGGGTGCTTATTGTCTCACTAAACTATGCATTTCAGGAGGAAAGCTACTTTGTCTTGTTAACCAATTTTTTCGTGGCACATGATTGACATTCAGTAGTAATTTATTGACTGGATGAAAGAAAAAAGGAAAAAAAAGGAAGGATGCGTACATATACAGGGGAAAGAAAGAGAAAAAAACAGAGAAAAGAAAAAGAGAAAGAAAAGGCACAGGAAAACAAATCAACATATTTATTGAGCAAAGAAGGATGAGTCAAAGTTAGGTAAAGTAACAGAGATCTGGAAAGAGCATCTCATGCAGAAGGAAATGCATGTACAGAGACTTAAAATTGGAATAACTTGAGATTGTAAGTTGTTCAATACTGAGAATTGAAACGTGTGATCAGTAGGGCACGAGAAGTGGTGTAGTAGACGGGCAGGTGCAATGTTCTAAGCATCTGGAAAGGAAAGGATGTGAAGCAGCCAGCAGCTTCGTGCACCCTTCCACTTCACAGCCTGAGCAATGTGTACTTCTCTGTGAACTGGTCTGATAGATGCATAATTTTAGTGTGGAAAGCCTGTTAGTTATCATCTAACAAGGTTGATGGTAGAATTATTATGATCATGGCTAATGTATACTGAGTTCTTACTACACGTGAAAAGCACTTAACATGTATTAGCTCATCTTCAAACAACCTCCTGAGGTAGAGACTATTATTAATTCCCGTTTTATAGATGAGGACATTTGTGGTCAGTGGAGTTATGGACTTGCCCACAGTAAGAAGCAGAGCTGGACTATGGTAGCCAGTCTCTAAAAAGGTCATCAATGATCTTTTTCTCCTGATATTCCCACCTGTATGTAGTCAATTCCCGTAATGAAATCAGAGCTGG
Source organism: Lepilemur ruficaudatus (assembly GCA_963574885.1). Classification (NCBI taxonomy): domain Eukaryota; kingdom Metazoa; phylum Chordata; class Mammalia; order Primates; family Lepilemuridae; genus Lepilemur; species Lepilemur ruficaudatus. The sequence goes on from CAUYRT010014150.1 coordinate 4,708, forward strand.
TCCGTGTGTCCTATAAAATCCAGTGGAGGTGATGGTGTATGACTGCAGAAGCTAGGTCACACACAATATCGCAGCTTCAACCTTGATCTTTTGAACTGCTCACGCTGGGTGAAGCTAGCTGCCATGCTGGAAGACACTCTAGCAGCCTTGTAAAGAGCTCCATATGGAGAGGAACTGAGACCTTCCACAAAGAGCCAGCACCAACCAGGGGAGCCACCTTGGAAGTGGATTCTCCAGCCCTAGTCAAGCCTTTAGATGACTTTAGCCCCAGCCAGCATGTGACAGCAACTTCATGACACACCTTAAGCCAAATTGCCTAGCCAACTCCCACCTAAGTTCCTGACTTACAGTAACTACAAGAGATCATAAGTGATTATGGTTGTGTTAAGCCACTAATTTTTGGGGTAATTTGTTATGTAGGAATAAATAATTAATACAATTAGCATTAAAACTCAGATTTTTCTGACTTGAGAACCACATCTCTTAATCTTTTTATTCTCACTACTTCTAAAAAATGGCTTGTTTTAGAGGGGGTATGACCCAAACTGTGGCCCCAGGAGGCAGGTCTCTAATCCAGGAGAGCATTCATGTTATACAAAATAGTACAAGATTCCAAAATTACTCAATATGCTCAGATAGAAAACAACTCCAAACAAAAGGTTGTTCTCCTATTTTCCCATTGAGATTAATTTTTAAAACGTTTAAGGGACCATCTTGAGAATATTAACATTTACTGAAGTGGATGAAATCTTTAAATATCTACTTATACAATTTTTCTTGTTAAATTTGCCATAATATTGAAAATGACCTTATATAAAATAATGCACTAATTTAAAAACATTTTTTATCACTCTAACATCAACAAACCACTTTATTCATACTTTCCATATGCATCTCTTATATCCTTGCTACACATATTCATGGAGCAACAGCACTGGCATCCTCTGTGAGCTTGTTAGAAATGCAGAATCTCAAGCTCTACCCCAGATCTACTGAACCAAAATATGCATTTTAGCAAGATCCCCAGGTGGTTGGTATGTATGCTAAAATTCAAGATGCACTGGTCTACATAAATGTCTTGTAATCACTAGCATCAACTGTTTTCCAGAATAATAACCTTCAATTCCATATAAGCTGCTTGTGGATTTTGGACCTCTGGATGAAGCTATGGCACACTGCACTGCTCATTAATTTCCCAATAGTCATTAATCGTCACGTTAACTATAGACCTCTGATTTCGTTTGAATGAAAAACAATATACCCCAGTTAGAAATATTCAGCTTTCCAGACTCCTTTGCAGCTATTGACCACATAACACAGTTTAACTTTCAACCAATGAGAGGCAAACAGTAGTTGCCGGGTGGGGCTTCAGGGAAAATTCTTCATAAAGTGAGTACTCAGCTTGCATGCACCTTTTTGACTTTCCTTCTGATCCTAACCCTTCCTTTATTTCTCCCTGGAATGTGGACATGAAGCTGGGAGGTAGAACTGTCATCCTGTACACAATGAGAATGGTGGAAGGGAAAGTAAAAAAGAGAGTGTGCTCCTAATAGGATTGTGGTACTGCCATACCAGACCTGGACAGTTTATATCCAAACTTCTTGTTCTGTGAGAAGAAGTCAATCTTTTTGGATTAAGCCATTGTAGTCAGGCTTCTACGATATGCAGCTGAGCAGAATGATAAAGCAAGCCACAAGTACACATCCATATAACAGCAGGAAAGCATTTTTCATCCCTTATGTAGGTGTGTATTTTCCCGATCACCAAAATGTAACAACTTACTATACTGCTTTTGAAAGTAATTTTAAAGAGCCTTGTGGACAAGAATGTGTGATCACCATTGTGTGGTCGTATACCCCGGAATAATGAATCTATTTTCCCTCTTTTTTTTTAACTGAGTCCATCAGGCAACACCTGTAAGCAGCCAAAGTTAGCGTTGTTAGAGTGCTTGCTTAGAGAGTACCTGGCTTTCCAAAATGAAATAGGTCCTTAAAATAGAAAGACTCAGTAAAATCTGAAATGTAAGGCAACTTCCTCTTTCTGCTCATTCTTGACTTCTATTAAGATATTTATAGGCATCAGAATAACTCTGTGTACCCGGCATTCTGAATCTGGGTACAGAGTCAACAGTAACATGGCTGGTCTGAGGTGGCTTCTCTCCTCCTAGGCAGGGTGATCTCTCTGGGGTCGGGAATTAAAGGTAAAGTAAGGAATGGAAAAGACACTCCGGGAGTTTGGGATAAGAATCATGATGCAAAGGCAGCAGTAGTAGGCTTGCACTTTTCTAGAGAAGCAGCAGAATTCACGTTAGGGGTCCAACAGCGCTATTAAGTTGCGCTTGAGGAAACGACGGAGAAGGGGCTATGCCCGCATCATGGCATAAAGTGAACTGGACAGAAAACCACTGGAAGAATGAAAGTTTCCCCCCAGGAACTTCGGGCTTTGGACTTCCAGAATCATATGAGATGAGACTTTAATTATTTATTTAGGGGTTAACAGACAGGTTGCCCCTAGGACATTGGAGGATCTGGAAAGGACTGGGGCTGCATCTGCAATAGCACCCAGCACGTGCGTCTGGCATGCGGTAGATAGCCACCACGGGCCTGTTGAACGTGAGTCTGTTCCTTTGGCCTGTATCTGGGGTAAGTGCCGGTGTAACACAAAAGCTTATCTGGAGTATAAGTGAAAGCAACACTCCTGTCAAACCAAAGTGTTCTGCATAAAACTTCAGAATTTGAATTACAGATTCAGAATGAACAAACACGTATAGACCATCTGTTTTGTGCTAAGTACTTTTACATGCACTTCTCCTGCTCCTTCCTTGCAGCGATCCTCTCCATAGAATTTACTTCATTCATTTGGCCAAAACAGAAGCCCTGGCTGCCTCGGCCCAGCCCTCCTGTGCCAATCACGACAGAGGAGCTCTGCCCCAGAGAAGGAGCCCCCAGCTGGCTCTGAGCCTGTGTTTCATTGTCTCACCCTCACAAGGCTGCTGGATAGAAACAAATTTTTTTATTACCTGCAGGGATTTGCACTCCTGCTTAAGTACTATATTTATGCTTAAAACAATTACTGCCCTCCCTTCAGTCTGCATCTTTCTACTAAAAGAACTATAGCATAGTAATCTCGCCTGACTCATTTAAAGGGAAGGGTGGGAGGAAGTTCTGTAGTGGAGAAATTGAAACAAAGAGGGACTAATCCCAAATTATAGTCATATATTACAGTTTTCAATTTTTAAAAGTGTACCAGACCAATGTCCCTCAAATTTGAGAACTGTATCAATCTATTAAAGGGAAACATTTTCCTAAAGTCCCAAAATTATGTCCACTTAACTTCAGTGGGGGAAATACTACTTTATGAAAAAGAAGTCCTATTCTCCAGGCAAAGTTTTTCAAATGTGAATTATCACTGCAAATAATCTGTTTACAACAGGTGAGATGACTTTTATACTGCCTTTAAAAGGAAAACTCAACATTTAAAATTCCTCACAAAACCCCCCAGGTCCCTGAGAATGCAGCCAAGCCTGCCCCACCCAGTTTGAGGAAACCTATCCCAGCCACAAGTTGATTTCTGCACAAAACCATCCCAGTTGCATACGCAGCCTTTGGAGGCCCTGACAGTGGAAGGCACCACACCTCTTTCCTTCTGTGTGGATATAAAGAGGAAAAAAAAAAATCCCAGCATAATGCTTTCAATTTGTTTATGTAAGACAGAGTTAATCTGCATTCTCTTTGTCTGGGTTTGCTGGATGTGTGAATGGCTGATGTCATGAGTACAGACAAGGTCTTCAACTTTGTTTTGCACATGCGTTAAGCCCCACTTGCATTCTCAAGTGTCAGACACTCTCTGGGGTGGGCTGAGGGCCATGCTCCCACCTGGAGACACCCGTTTCCTCCAGTTACCAGCAGCTGCTAGAGTTCCAAGGTTTTGGAAGAGTTTATTCCTCTGAGGCAGCTGGCCTCAGAAGTATGACCCAGAAATCCAGGTCATACTTTTGTGATATCTGGTTGCTTGCCATATGGTGTCTCAAGGGTCTGGGATCATTTTCTGCAAGAATTCCACAAGATCATGTTACAGTGGCCAGGGTCTAAGAGAGGCACAGAGGAAACACATTACTACTGAAAACCTTCTTAAGGACCATATGGAAATGGCGCAAACCAGGGGAAGGCTTGGATTAACCCATTAAGGGGCAAAGCAAGGAGGGAATTGTCTGGGACTCCCAACAAACCTCAGAGTTCAAAGGACCCATAGTTGAACTGTTCTAGAGTGCTGGAAAGAAATTTTTGTGTGATAATTATAAATAGTTTCATTTGGTTCCTATGAAAACTATTGCCTCAAAAATACTGATCATTAAAAGTCTCATTATTATTATTTTTATTACTGGATGGAACAGTGTCACATTTTTGATGTTGTCTTTCAGTGATAGGATAACAAAAGATTTTTTTTTCCTGCTTCTCTGTAAATTTCTGTACTTTCCAAATGAGCTACAGTGATGTACAGGTAGGCATTCAGATTCAGACTGACTGGCTCCACTATCTAATACCTATGTGGCCTTGGGCAAATTACTAATCTCACTCTACTTCCGTTTCCTTCTGTAAAATAAGAATAATATTTATAATACCCTCATAAGACTTTTATGAAGATTAAATGAGGCAATACAAGTAAGGGCTTAAACAGTGCCTGACACATGGTAACTACACCCAAGTTTCAGCTATTATTGCTATTACTACTATACTTCATTGACTCATTGACTTCATTGACTCACTTCTCTCTCTCTCTCTCTCTTATTTCTCTCTCTCTCTCTCTTTCTCTCTCGTTTTTAGCTGCTTTCTAATTGGAATGTATCTTATAATTGATGGTGTGACATGGCTTATTGGACAGCCCTTTTTTCTGTTTCGATGATACATGAAACAGAGATGTATCTTAAGCTGGTGGTATTATTTTATGTTGGGAGAAGAGTTATTCCCCACTCTTGTGCTTCCTTCTATGTGATGGGATGGCATTTAGCCCTAATGCTTCTGGCCTCTTTCTACCCTCCCCTTACTCTCCCAGGCTAGCTGTGTGTCTCCCCAGCTGAGGAGCAGGGCAGAAGCTGAGCTGCAGGAACTCACTCCTCCCTTTCCAGGTCCTCTGGGGGCTGAGCTACCTAGAGGAACCCCCACTCCTCTTGGCCCTGCCCTGTGGGGAGTGGTGGCTACTGCAGTGAGTTAAATCCAGGGGCTCAGTGGGCCTTGGAGCATATGTGGCAAACCCACAGAAATAGATTAAGAAGTGGAATTAATTTGAGTAGCAAATGGCAACCTTCGATGGAAGCTTTAGGTGGAGCCAGGTCATGCAGATTTTTGACTATGGTGGTTTGAGGCATTTGGTCTGAACAGCTGTGCAGTTAGCTTTTCACTGTTGCAGCCTAGGCCACAGAATCTATCTCTTGGGCCATGTGGTATTTTGAACTTGCTGGTTACTGCTGTTTTTGAAGCTTTTATCCAGAGGGGAGTGGCTGTCTTTATGGAGGCAGACTCAGCAAATGCATGGGGTCCACAGTTGCCTTTAGAAGATAGACAGGAGGGAGCTGGCGGGCAAGCAGACACTGTCCTCAGCAAAGATACTGGCCCCCAGTGGTGGATTTACTGGGCAGGTGCTGCTTGTCCTTGGATTACACTGGCATACCTGCTCCGGCCTCCTGGGCTTCTCGGTGGATACCAGTGGGCCTCAGAGGCTTAATAACTGAAGGAGCTGAGGCAGTAACCCAATTGTAGGGGGGGAAAGTCTTTGGACATACTTTTAAAGCAGCATGCTTTTTCTGCTTTTAAAGCACAATGCAGCTAACTGTGTGTGTGTGTGTGCTGCAGAGGGTTTCAGTTAGCAGTGCCAGACCTTGGTAGGGAGCACTAGATGAGCTGCCCCAATTTCGTTCTGCATCCAGAACCAAGGAGGAAGCTGTGAAGGAGCTAACCTTGGATTCACAGAGCTTGTGTACAGATTCAAGAATCGCTCCCCACTGTGTGATCTCAGTATGGCCCAGATTAGAATGGCAGCAAGAGGTTGTAGAAACAGCCTCTGTGGTCAAAGACAGAAAAGGCCAGCTCACAAAAGACTGTGGATGCTGCGTAGCTTGGTGGTGCCTACAGTAACTTCAATATCGGGGTGCTAGTGAGGAAAGATGTGTGCTCCAATGGAAAAGTATGTGACTGTGCCACACCTAGACTGGCACACACACGCCCAGCATAGTCATCTGATCCTGAATCTGTGGGAGCTATGTTACAACTCTGTAGGTTGAAAATAACTGATAGCAATGAACATAATCCTTGTCTATAGACAGGGAAATGAATTTTTTTCTGGTGGAGGGACAAACTCACTCCCCCATCCTCCCACCTCCGCACCCCCATGCAGCAGCCAGTGTTGCATCCACGAGCACATTCATCTCAGCATTTCGTACTCCATGAAAGTTTGTGCTTCTCTGACTTCTCCTTTGAACAAGTTGCCTGGTTTCTCCACTTAGGTAATGAGTTAAACAAAATATTTAGCATGTTTATTCTGTATCTAGAGATAAAGATAAAGAATCATGAAACTCACAATTTTGCTTCTGTTGAAAATATTCTTTTAACACTAAAAATGTGAGATTCAAAGGATAAGTGAAAATTTAGGAAATTTTAAATACTTGATGGGAAAGAAAGTCACCTCAAATAAGACTGGGGATACCACCAGGTCAACTCTCTAAACTTTGCTCAATGCAGCAATATTTTAAATGCTCTTCTCTGACAGGAGGCAGAACGCATAGGTGGATTCTCCCAAACTGAAAAATGGTTCCAAAAATAAACTCTTGCCAAGAAATATTTCCCAACTAATTTTAAACTCACAGCATGGGCTCTGGACAAGTGGCATAAACTCTGGAATACTGGTGCAGCTCAGTCCAAGAAGGTATCTTTCTCTCAATGCTGCTGAATCTCTGCTGTGTTCTTTGCCAACTTTGTGGTTTAAACTAAGTACTAAGTTCTGGGAATATAATTTTGTTCCATGATAACTGCCCTAAGGACTGAGGATGAAGCGATTTTCTATATTTGGTAGCTGTGGGGCCAGTGCTATGATACTCTTACATGTCCTACCAATTAACTCTGCGGACTTCTTTTAAGGGATGTTCATAAAAGACTTAGCATTAAGTAATACCACTTCTTAAGAACTGCGCTAATTCTGGCAAGGGATAGCTTAAGTGGTAGCTGCTGGAAGAATCACTATGTTGACCAAGACAGAGAATCTGTTTATCAAAACTGAACAAGATAGGAAATTGGGAAGGGTAAATTTTGAATCTGAAATGTCTTTGAACTTTAACACTGAAGGGAAAGGGAAACTAACTGATTCTGGACTTTTAATTCCTTTGAGCCATAATGTTTTCAGTGTCACCTTGTAAGCAGGGCTTAGTTTATGCACCTCAGTTGCTCTTTGTGAATTCTTAATGGAAGAGAGTTTATATTCCTATTTCTATTTTGACCATTTTCTGTTGGACTATCTTAATGTTGTCATTAGCATTGTGAACCTCTAATAGACTATGTTGGCCAAGGAAGCTGCTCAGGATTTGTGATGAGAAACAGTTTAGACAGTCAACTGTTAGAATTGGGTAGAAAGTGGCCTTAGACTTGATTTATCTACTGTGCTGTTCTGATGTATTTAAGAGCATTCTGGGGGCAACATCAAAACTGCCGATCAGTGGCCCCAGGATGATATTCAAAGGAGAAGATGTTGGTATTGGAGAAGCACTTGTGAGGCAAAAGCATGGAACTATGCTGAAAAACTGCTGATATTCTCCCCCAAGGGGGTGGCAGCATCCCAGGGTTAATGGTTAATGAACATACAACTAGACAATATGTGTAGAAAACACTCCTGACGTTTCCTTCCATGTGAAAGATATTCTCCACACCACTCCACTCATGAATATAGAAAGAGAAAATGAACACACATAGCAGGAACTCTTCATTTTCCCTTCCCTCTGAGAGTGAGCTGCCCAAATAGGAACACCTGCCTTCCTCCTCCCAGCCCTGCTGGGAGAGAGGGGTCTGTCTAACTCTAGGTCCAATATCAGGAAGCTTGCTCATCTGCAATATTGGCCCCTTTCTCCAGTGTCATTTTCATCAGTAATAAAGGTGATATTTGAATTTCACATTTGTTCTTTTGATCTTATTTCAAAATTCAGGGAGAAGAAAAGTGTCACTTTTGGGCCGGGCACGGTGGCTCACACCTGTAATCCTAGCACTCTGGGAGGCCGAGGCGGGAGGATTGCTCAAGGTCAGGAGTTCAAGACCAACCTGAGCAAGAGCAAGACCTCGTCTCTACTAATAATAGAAAGAAATTAATTGGCCAACTAAACATATATAGAAAAAATTAGCCGGGCATGGTGGTGCATGCCTGTAGTCCCAGCTACTTGGGAGGCTGAGACAGAAGGATCCCTTTAGCCCAGGAGTCTGAGGTTGCTGTGAGCTAGGCTGACGCCACGGCACTCTAGCCCGGGGAACACAGTGACACTCTTTCTCAAAAAAAAAAAAAAAAGTGTCACTTTTGGGCTTTCCTCAATCCCAACATTGTAAATTACTATTTTTAATGGTAAAGTGTATTTTATTTAAAACTATCTGTTAATCATTTAAAATAAGTTAATCACATTCCAAATCAATTTCATTTTCCTAAAATTAATCCCAGAACCAATGTGTATACATACACCTATACTCCTATATTTTCAATATCTGAATGGGAGCTAATCTGCTTAGAGAGATATTTTAATAATTCAAGAAAAATAATAGCTTTGTGGAAAAGAAAAAAAAAAAAAACGCTTTGTGTAAAGTCCCCAGGATAGGACTTTAATCTAAATTATAATATTTCTGTTAGAAGCTCAGTCACCCAATGACATCATTCACCAAATAACTTTCCCTATTATGGAATATAAAAAATTGAATAGGTGTACATGATCATACAAGTGCATTTATAAGAAAAATTCACATTTACAGTTCAGAACACTAACAAATTTTTCAGACCCTATTATCTCTATGATTTTTGTTTTTCTTCAGTTATCTGTTTTACCTTTATCCTCCTGAATTTCTTCATATCCCTGAAGGGAATATGTGTTTTATGTACATATATGCACATAGCTATAAATATATGTATGTATGTACTATATGTATAAGGCACAGGTATATGTACATATTTATGTATTCATACATAACATATACATAACATATATTTATATCTTTCTTTTCTCTTCACAATTAATACTTTGATTTTACTTTTATATTGGGTAGTTGTAGATAACAAAAAACAACTTATCAGAATTGTTTTTTAGCATCAGAAAAAAAATTATGTATAAAATCTTCAAGTGTCATCCATGTGGAAAACGGTAGCATGGGGAAGTAGGATCCATTCAACAATCCACGGTATACATCTTAAGCTTCCTAGATCTCCAAATAAGTCTGAGATCTGTGTGTCTCAGGCCCCATCAGTCTGGGGCCACCGTGAAGGTAGCACATGGGTTTACTGGCTCTGGTCTCTTTCCTGTATTGTGGGATTTCTAGACTTTTCCACGTTCCTGGGGTATCTTATGTGCTGCTCACACACAGTGCTTTTAGCTACCACCTAATGTAGGCATGTTAGACCTCCACTCTCTAAGCCTCTTGCACAGATCTGCAGGTGGTGGCCGTGTAGAGGAGCCAGGAGGAGAGGGAGGAAATGGGCCAGGGAGGGATGAGAACCATAATTTCTCAGAAATGCTCTCCTCTCATTCAGTGGCTGCTCTCTTGTCACCTTCTCCTGTAAATGCTTCCTTTTCCTTAGATGGTTCCTCCTCCAGGAGCCCTGTGTGCCTTCTTGTAGTGATCACATGGCTCTGAGCCCTAGGCAGGCCCAGCTTGGTTTTAAGCTAAGGCCCTCATTACATTTTCTGATTGGCTGAGTTTCAAATAGTTAACCATTTATTTTTTGAAAAACAAAACAAATATTTTAAAAAACAGTTTGGATAGAAATGGAGTTCACTCTTCATTGATGCTTTAAATGATATAATCTGAACGTGAGTAAAACTTTCCCTGATATTTCAGGGTCAACAGTATGAACACTGGCACTGTTCTATAATATAGCTGTTTCCTTCTATTGAGCTCTGAACTGTTTGCTACCACTCCTAAACTACTATACTTTTGGGGATCCTCTGCTTCTATTCATGGTTAGAGTGTCATGTTATAGTCAATGCTCCTGTGAATTAGAAACTAGAAATCTTGATAAACTTGATATAAACAAGAGTAAATGGGCTTTGCTGAGAATTATTGGCGTTTTCCCATAAATACAATATGTGACCTCAAGTGAATTTGGGGGTCTTTATTTTGGCTTCTTTGATGCCTTTGTGATTTGGTTCTTAGGTCATAGCTAAATCTCTGATCCGTGACTATGTATCCTGATTTTTCCATGACAGTCCTGATGTCCTGGAGTAACATAGTGATGGGGTCCTCTTTGATTCTCAGAAGTGTTCCAAATTGGATAATAGATTAGGTGGTCACCCTACAGATGAGTGATAGCATCAGGATGATTAAAGACTGCACTACTTTCTTCTCTAAGTGATCTATATATCAGCATTATGCTCAAGTTCACAAAAAAATTAAAAAGAAAATATGAAAATGTATAGCAGAGCTCCATTCTAAAGATTTCTAGATTTGCCTGCCTAACAGAAAACTGAGATAGAAAGAGGAAAACTAATATTAAGTTCCTACTGTTTACCTTGACCCATGCTAGACATATTCACATTTACCAAATTTGTTTAATCTTCAAAATAGATATAATTCCTTCCTAGATAAAAGGAAGTTGAGTCTTCAAGAATTGGCTCACAAACCTCAGCATTGACAGAAGAAGAAAAGAGAGATGGTTTTGTGCCACTGATGAACTTAAGTCAGATTCTTTTATTCCTGCGGTCCCCAACCCCCTGGGCTGCAGACTGGTACAAGTCCATGGCCTGTTCAGAACCGGGCAGCACAGGAAGAGGTGAGCAGCAGGCAGCCAGTGAAGCTTCATCTGTATTTACAGCTGCTTCCCATCCTTCGCATTACCGCATAAACTCTGCCTCCTGTCAGATCAGCAGCGGCATTAGATTCTCCTAGGAGCACAAACTCTACTGTAAACTGCATATAGGAGGGATCCAGGTTGTGGGGTTCTTATGAGAATCTAATGCCTGATGATCTGAGGTGGAGCTGAGGCTCTGATGCTAGTGCTGGGGATCAGCTGCAAATACAGATTATCGCCAGCAGAGAGGTTTGACTGCACAATAAGTGTAACGCGCTTGAATCATCCTGAAACTATGTCCCTTCATTCCCCCCCACCCCTCATCCCCGGCCAGGGAAAAATTGCCCTCCATGAAACCGGTCCCTGGTGCCAGAAAGGTTGGGGACTGTTGTTTCATTCCATTTCTCTCCACAGCGTTTGTTAGTAACATCCAGGCAGCTAGAGAACCTCTTCCTGGTAACATTATAACATTGTTCTCATACTTGGTTAAGAGGCAGAAGTAGGGTAGGAAAAACGACTTAATTCTGAAATATTTAGAAAGCCTTGGTTTGGAAGCAGTGCTGAATGTTATATCATAGCTTTAGTTAGTTGTAAAGGCTACACAACTAATTACTGCTCCAGTTTCTGAGTTCTATGGCTTTGAAGAACATTTTCAAGCATGTAATGAGTCAAAGGCATGGAAAATCATGGGGAAATGTAACTTTAACTATTCTGGGTGTGTCTGAGAATGCAAGCCTTCATTTTAACAAATGAAGGTTTAGAGCACAAAATAATAGGATTCCGAGCAATGTGGAATAGCACCCAGCCCATCCATCATCAAAAATTATCCATACATTAGGGCTTAAGTCTGTGATTTTGGCTTTTTTTGTATTTTTTCCCTATGTCTTTCATTTCTCTGTTTTCTTTTTCCTGCCTTCCTCTAGGTTGTATAAACATTTTCCATTTGGTTCTTTTTTACATTTCTTTCTATTTCTTTGCTGAGACTTTCTAATTTTTTCTCATTTTTTTCAATTGTGTCATAAATCTTGCTGAAGCAATTTTACCATAGCTGTTTTAAAATTCTTGTGAGATCATTCTAACAACATTTGTATCATCTCAGTGTTGGCGTCTGACATGGTTTGAATTTGTACCCCAAAGTTCATGTGTTGGAAACTTGAACCCCAATGCAGAGGGGTTGGAAGATGAAATCTTTAAGAGGCAATTCTGCCATGAGGGCTCCACCCTCATGAATAGGTTCATACCATTATCATGGGAGTGTTGTCATTACTGTGGAAGTGAATAAAAGGATGAGTTCAGCCAGCCCCCTCTCTCTCCCTCCATCGCTCATGTTCTTTTTGCCCTTTTGTCATGGGATGACACAGCAAGAAGGCCCTCACCAGATGCTAACCCCTTGATCTTGAACTTCCCTTTCTCCAGAACTATGAGCCAATAAATTTCTGTTCATTATAAATCACCCAGTCTGTGGTATTCTGTTATAGCAACTCAAAATAGGCTAAGACAGCATTGTCTTTTCCCATTCAAGTTGAGATCTTCCTGGGTTTTGGTATGATGAGCAATTTTTTACATTCTGGACATCTTGGATATTATGTTATAAGACTTTGGATCACATTTAGATCTTCTGTTTTAGGAGTCTTTCTCTGCAACTATACCTGCAGGGAAAGGGAGTGCTGCCCCATTATTGCCAGATGAGAGTAGAGGTCAAGGTTCACAATTCGGCTTTCATTGACACTCTCAGGAGGGCAGAGGGCACCTCATTATGGCTGGATGAAGGTAGAAGTATTGGCTTCTCAGTTGACCTTTGCTAACAGGGGTGAGGGCAGGGCTACAGTTTTCCTTATGGTGTTTGGTTAGTTGGGTAGTTATTGCCAAAAATTTTCTTTCTTGCTAGGCTGACTCTTTCTTGGTTTTCTTGGGGCTTTCTTGTTTTTTGTCTGTGTCTGTTGGTGTTTTGGGTTTTAAGCTTCTCCAGCACCCAGTCTGGAATATATAAGGCAAAAGAAAATCTAGACACCTCAATGCCATGTTGTTTTTAAGGTTTTGAAGTCCCCAACTGATCTGTCTTCACCTGTCTTGTCTTCACCTTTCAGAGTGTTCTTATGTGTGTTTTATATGTAACACCTAGAGATTTTAGCTATATTTAGAGGGAGGAAGAGGGAGAAATGCATGTACTTTATCTTCCAGCCATAATCTTTTAGCTCTTTTGATGCACCCTAGGGTCCAAATATTTTGAAATAACCATGAGCTCCAGAAGGTTATATAACCAAGATGGATATGTGGATCTCAGTGTCAGCTGGTCCCATCAACTATGTACATGAATTTGAGCTGTTATTTGTGACTAGGGATATAAGTTTACATTGATTGACTTGCCTGGGTTTAATTTGTCTTTATTGAAATTGCATTCTGCCAGATGACTTTGGGCCAAATTTCCTTTTTTGCCCAAATTTTGTGGAACTCGTTAGGTTAAGTCCCTATTCTCTAACCTCCTGAGTGAGTATTAACTTTCTTCTAATTGGTGAAATAGTTTCAAAAAAGTTTACTTTGAGTTTTGAAGTGAAACTGCTTTCTCTGATCTCAAAGCTCATTTCACACATGGGGTTGTTCCGCAGTGAGTGGGTAGCTGTTTGATGTTTTATTTGTATACTTTGTTAGAACTTCCACATGCCAAATAACATCTTCAATGCCCAGCTGAGGAAGAAAAATAGAGACCAAATGATCATACTAATGGAGAGCAGATTAGGCTCAATGGAATTTCAAATGAGGGAGATTTGAAGGCTTTTTAAGGGTGTGAACGATCTGGCATTGTGCCCATGTATGACCTGAAGAACATCTTTCTAAACATCTGGGAGGTAACCAAGGTCATAAGTTGGTGCCACATATCCAAGAATTTCCTAGATTCCTAGGTGCAGTGCTCATTCTGTAGCATGCCAATCAGCACTTTGCAATATTATAGTATGTAAACATTGGTCTCCTGGTATTCATCCCATATCCCTTGTACTATTTGGCCAGGTATCTTTAGAATAATTCTTTTGTTTCTAATGTGGGAGGCAAGTTGACTAAGCTGGCCAAAAGATGGAGTTAACCAAGTAAACTCATCTCATTATTTGGCTTATACCATTGGGGTTTTATGTTGTTTTGTTCTTTAATTGGAGCATTGTCAGTGGGAGAGCAAGTTAGTTAGTTTCATTGACATAAGAACTCTTCCCTTGTCCTTTTTCAGAAAGGGTAGTATTAATGGACCATTGCATTATTTCACCTCTAGTCATACTGTGCTCAACACCATCATGTAATTTTGCGAGGTAGTAATATATTCCTGACATTCTATCAAATCTTGTCCTTGGAAGGGAGATACCCACCATGGCAGGCCAGAGCACCAGAGAGTGGCATGAGGCCACATACCCAGTGAGTGTTTTTCTGTAAGCCAACAGCATAGTCATGGGCACATTGTAGGTAAAGGTTTGCTTCATAGGTAATAGCTGGTGATAGCAGTGACAGAGCCTAACAGCTAAGGATGAAAGAAAGAAACTTAGTGAGTACTTGCAAGGGAAAGTCTTTAGAATATTTGATAAAGAGACAGTGCTTGGCTTTTGTAAAGGGGCTGTATACCATATATGGCACCCAGGGGATGAAGTGTCAGCAGCAGTTGTCAAAGCAATTTGTTTGCGAGTATACCATATTAGAGAGCCCACCACTGTGCCACAGGGTATGTGTTTCTTTTGACCATTTATAGTGGGTGACTGTGGGTCTAGTATTCCATAGGATCAGTGGGGACCACTCTAACTATCCAAGATACTCCCCACTCTCTATCGGGAAATAGCCTATCCCATCTCAGGGTATTTGCCATTCCAAGTCTTGGTGGAGTGTCCTCTTACCCTGGGTATGTCCATTGGTATCTTTATGCACAAAACATGTTGGTTGTCAGCCAGGTCTTGGAGCAAAGCAGTTATCTCAGTTACTCGTATTTGAACAGTGGTTGGCTTGGAAGACAGTTGTCCCATCTGGTCATGTAGGGCAGGCGGGAGTCCTCCATTTGGCTAAATTTAAACAAATAAGGGCTGTAGGTAACACATTTATCCACCCATGCAAGGTAGATATCCCCAGTGAAATTTGAATTTGTGATTTTAATAGGCCATTTTTTCCTTTCAATTAATCCTACTGTGTGGGGGTTATATGGGAGATGAAAGTACCATGCTGTATTGTGTTCCCTGGCCCAGTCCTGCACATAATGCCCAGCAAAATGGGTCCCTTGGTCACTGTCAATGCACTTGGGATATCCATACATAGTACTGAGAGCCTCTAGTCTAAACCTTTAATAGTACTGGCTTAATTAGCTCACTTACAAGGAAAACCTTGCCGTAGTCCAGTAGCAGTGTCCCTGCAGGTTAACATGTATTTCTTTCCTTGGCTTACCATGAGAGGGCCTATATAATCCATTTGCCAAACTGTTACAGAGTGGACAGCCCTGTGAATGTATCCTGCTTGATATGATATATGCTGTGGACACATACAACATGGTGAACAGGTTGTAATAGCTGTGAAGAGGTCACTATATTTTAAGGGCAATTTTGCCTTCTTGGCTATATTGCTAGCCTATTCTTGTACTTCTAGGACCACTTTTATTAAGCACCCAGATCACTAGTTCAGTGGCATGGGCTGGCATAATGCTTCCAATTTTTGTTAGGGTGTCAATTTCTGTATTTCCTAGAACTGAGTCTTTTTTCTGTGGCCACATTAAATACAGTTAAGTCAGCTATAAGTTCTTGGTTATTGCTTGTAGCTTCTCCTATATGTCTTGTCATATGTTCATCCCCCATACAGATTTGTGCATAATCATCCATTTTTCTGGTTCCCATTGGGCTAGCCACATAGTTAGGTCTTTCTTTCTTTCTTCCTTTCTTCCTTTCTTCCTTTCTTCCTTCCTTCCTTCCTTCCTTCCTTCCTTCCTTCCTTCCTTCCTTCCTTCCTTTCTTTCTTTCTTTCCTTCTCTTCTTTTCTTTTTCTTAGAGACAGGGTGTCATTCTGTTGCCCAGACTAGAGTGCAGTGGCATGATCATAGCTCACTGCAGCCTCCAACACTTGGGCTAGGCTCAAGTTATCCTCCTGCCTCTGCCATCGAAGTAGCTGGGTCTACAGGTGTGCACCACCACACCCTGCTAATTTGTTAATTTTATAGAGATGAAATCTCACTGTGTTTCTCAGGCCAGTCATGAGTTCCTGTCTTCAAGTGATACTCTGCCTTGGCTTCCCAAAACACTGGGATTACAGGTGAGATTATTGGGATTACACTGTGCTAGGTTCATAGTTAAACCATTGAATACAGCCCAGTTATCAGTGCAAAGAACCAGGGTCCATGGCTCATCAGTGATGAATAACCAAGAAACTTGCAACTTAGACCACTCACTACTCTGATGCATTCCTGTATCAACCAGATTGTCCCAGTTTGTGGTTGTGTAGCGATAGCAGTCCAAGTACAGGGGTTTCCCCTGTTGAAGATGTCTATATACCAAGCATCATCTGGGATGAGTAATACACCTTCTCTTACTGTGTCAGACACTTGCGTAGGAGGAGATAAAGGGATGTCTTTTGGTAGCTTATATGTAGCAGGGCCTAATACAGCATGTAATTCTGGGCTTAAGTGACTCATTGCTAGAACATTTCATTGTTGCAAATAGGCATGCCATTTATTCAAAGTAGATATTTGGGCTACAACAGAGGTAGGTCATTTAAACAATCCTTCTATCCATTCCTTGATTGGTAGACCCATTCTTACAGTGATGGGAACGGTCTTTGTTAACAGTCCATCTGCTGTAAAGCATTATATACTGCTGGCACTATTGTTCAATGGAAGAGTATCTGGTTTCAGCTTCTTTCCATAAATTGCAACTAAAATCCTAAGGGGACTGATTTACCATACTGTGGTTGCCATAAGGCCCAATTAATACCCAATTAATACACGGAAGTCATAGCTATACCCTCTGAAGGGTATAGCCTAAGGCTGGTGCCTGCCATACTAGCACTTTATTGCGTTCAAAAGATTCCTGCTGAGGTGTGTCGCAGTCCCAATGTGCCCCTTTTCTGATAAGTATATGCAGTGGTCTCAATCTTTGGGCTAAGTATGGGATAAACGTTTTTCAATAGTCCCAAAGACCCACAAATGTTTGGATTTCTTTTATCATTTTCAGAGTTGGAAATTCTTGAACTTCGTCAATTACTGTACATGGTATCAAATGAGTCTTACCAACCATGTAACTCTTTAAACTTCTCCATGGGCCCTGGGCCCTATATGCTCTGAGGGTTTATTGTCCATCCTTGTTCCCAGAGATGAGCACACAATGCCATGAGTTTCTTATTGTTACTGAGCCAAACTGGGGTCTGCTCACCTGGTGCAGCAAAGCCAGACACTGAAGCTGAGAGTTGCATCAGAAGAAAGAGGCATTTTTATTGGATGATGTCATGCAAAGAGATTGGGCAGTTAATGCTTAAGACCCAAACTCCCCAGTGGCTTACAAGCAAGGGGTTTTAAAGGCAGGGGTACATTTCAGGTAGGCAAAATTTTATATCAATACATGGAGGTTATACATTGGTTTGGTCCAAAAGGTGGGATATCCTGAAGTGGAGGCCTATGGGTCATAGGTGAATTCAGGAATTCTTGGATTAGTGGAAAGGAATATCAAGATGGGTGTGACTCTCTCCAAGCCCCTCAGGGAGAAATTTAGAACAAAACAGTGGCCAGAGTTCAATTCCTCTGTGTCCCCTTACTTGCATTTTCCATCTGGTGAGGGTTTCTGAAAAGCAACACAAGAAGGTACATTAAGATGCCATCTTTCCCTATGGAAAGATAGGGAATCAAAACACCTGGTGACTCTAGCTTGCTTGAAGGGCCATTGTTTTCATCAGGTTGTTCATTTACATTTCAAGGCTATCTAGGTGCCCAGAGCTTCCCCTGGAGGGACTCAAGATACTCCTTTATTTCTGTGCTTGGGCCACTCCACCCCCCACAGTCCCCTAAGAGGGACACCTGCTGGGTCTCACTATAACACATTAAAATCCTCAGAGGTTAACATAATACCATCAATATAATGACACCAAGAAAGAGGAGATGGGAACAAGAACAAAGACAAGTCTCTAGCCACTACTCCACAACTCGCAGGACTGTGAAAATATCCTTAGAGCAACACTTGAAAGGTCCACTGGTGGCACTGCCAGGTGAAAGCAAATTGGTCTTATGATTATTTGGGGAGAGAAATGCTGACAAAGGCATTAGCCAAATCTGAAACAGGGTGACGTATCCCCAGTGAAGCTACTATGTGGTGTATTACCAGAATAATATTGGGAACTGCAGCATGTGTGGCTGGGCTTGTTCAATTCCTGGGAATCCACAGTCACCTGCCATGTATTCCAGATAGGACTGTTAAACAGGCTTTGAGCTGGGCGGATAGTATGCACCTTTGCCAGTGCCTCAACAGTGGCCTTCAGCATGCCCCCCCAGGCAATTTTTATTGTGGAATATTGACAAGCTGCCGAGGGGCAAAGAGTTGTCTGGGTTCCCATTTTGCCTCTCTCCTGAGAATAGCCTTTACTGCACACACCTTCAATCTGAATTATCCCACTGAAGTCTGCAAAGTCTTTCCTGGCAGAATGTCCATGTCTAAAATGTTTTCTGGGATAAGGGAAGTAAATGCCACACATGAGGCAGGGGGAGGTTTTCTAACACCTGGATGTATTAAAGTCCTTTTTACCGGGATCATTTATCCCCCATAACCATCACTGGCAGCCCGTTGATGAGGGTGTCTTTCTGGGTTCCCATGGATTAAAGTACATTCCACCCCAATATCTAAATTAAATGGCTAGAGGAGGATTTACAACTAGAAAAGGATATGTACCTTTCTACTTCTCTCATTGAGTCCAACTTAGCAGAAAAAATTGAAGACCAAGAGACAAAAACTGAATTGTTAGCATGTAGATTTGTCTGCCTAGGCGGAAAGAAATGGGAATGACCAAAAATCAGAGCTCAATTGGGATGTGAAAACTTGGAATCCCTGGGAATGTTATGGAGAGGAAGACTCTGATGACATAGAAGTCATAGAAAAAGAGGGGGACAAGGATTATTGGCAAGCTTGCCCACTCATGCAAACGGAAGTGAAAGCTCAAGAACTACAGCAAAGTAGGGGTCAATCAATACAAGGGACTCTTACTACCAGGGAATATTTTGCTGCATAACTCTTAGAGATTGCAAAGACCTTTCAACAATGATACAGCACTGGACCTTTCTATACTTCTTTCTGATCTTATTTTTTTCCTTAGTACTTATCTCCATGTAATACACTATATATTTACTTAATAACTTATTATCCTTTGTTTAATGTCTATCTTTCTGTCTTCAACCTCACTTAAATGAAAACTTCATGTAACTCCATGATGATTAGGCATGTTTGCCTGTTTAGTCAATGCTATATCTCCAATATCTAGAATGAGGCTGGGCACGTATTAGGTTCTCAATAAGTGACTGTTAAGTGAATGACAATGATCCTAAAATGAATGCTGGGTAAAAAGTAGGAATTGTGGAGATCCGTGGCAAACTAGAAAGGGTGTGCTCCTACAAAAGGACAGCTAATACCTAGTTCCTGACTTTTGGCACATGAAAATTGTAGCTCAAATGATGCCAGACATTTTTATTTTCAGGAAAATCTAGATATCTCAATTTGTATGTAAATATTCCCAATTTTTAATTTTTCTACTTTATTGAGATGTACTTTATATAGAATAAAGTGCATATATTTAAGTATTTAATTTGGCGAGTTTGGATGACTGTGTACATCCATGAAACTATCATTACAATTAAGATACAGAACATTTCCATTGCCCTCAAAATTTCTTATACCCCTTTGCAATCCATCCTCCTTATATTTCATCCCTCAGTTAGAATCTGCTTTCTGTCTCTATAGACTGGTTTGCATCTTCTAGAATATTATATGGATAGGATCATATAGTGTACACTTTTATTTTCCAGGCTCTTTCACTCAGCATAATGACCTTGAGATTCAATCCTATTATATGTCTAATTCATTTTTTATTACTGAATATTGTTTTATTGGATGAATAAATCATAATTTGTTTATCCATTCATCTGTAGATGGACATTTGGATTTCTAGTTTTTGGCAATTATAAATACAGCTGCTGTGAATATTTATGCACAAGTCTTTGTGGGGAAGTATGTTTTCATTTCTTTTTAATTCTCCTGATTTTTAAATATTGGTAACTAATATAAAAAATTTTAACCCAAGCAGGCCAGTAACAAGCAGCCTACACGAAACACATCTGCACACCTGATCCAGCCCGTGGTGGCCAGTTTGCCATGAATATGGAGGTTCTGTTGTTTTCTCTTTAGGAACACATATATCCAGTATAGCGGACTGGATATCCACTCAGACTTGGCCCCGTATTTTGTGTATTCACTGTCCTGAGGTTAAGTCATCTGGAGCTCGTGATAGGAAGTCATAGTTTATGGCCTCAGGGACCCTCAGCAGGGTTGATGGTAAGAGAGTCTAGGAGTGGTGTGGCGCTGTGTTGACACATCTCTGATGGACCAGAACAAGCAGAATTGTCATAAGTCTACTTGGAGTGCTTCTGTTTGGTACCCCACCATTCCACCAAATGAGCAGATTGGAAGTCAGACAGGCTTCTTTCATTTCTGTGTAGGTGGTCCAACTGCTGTCTTAGCTGTTCTGGGAAGACTTCTGGACAGGACCTTGCAGTGATATTTCCGGGAAGGCAGGAATACAGAGATCCTTTGTTCTCTTTGACCTGTGAAGGATGGAAAAGTTCAGGACTGGTTTGAGAAATTAAGCCCTGTTTATTTTTTATCTTTTCTTTCTATCAAAGGCAGAAAAAGGGGAAAAGAGATCACTACTGGCTCTGGAGGGTAGCAGCGTCCTATGTGGTAGCTGCAAAAGGGAAACTCAAAGAAGGTCAGTTTGGGCCAAGACAGGTGATGGTATCCTTGTGAGATCTCTAGTCCCTTGCTTGAGATGCTGGCAGGCACCACCATCAGTAGTGTGGGGCGGTCCTTGGCCATATGAGGAGAGCTGCCCCTTGGAGCATTGGCAAGGGCATTGCTGCAGAAGAGGGGGAGATGGGAGACCCAGGTGGTAGCCAAGAGGGCTAGTTTTGGGATACTGGTGGGACACCACCTGCAGATTCCTCAAACAATTTGGAATGAATTTGAAGGGGCTGGGCTTCAGTAAAGCAAGTATAGATAGATCCAAAGAAATATTGTTTTGTCATATGTACTATACTTGCATTTTTAAAAACTGAAATAGTTTTTCAGTTGGTTATATGGGACTAAAAAATTTTTAAAAAATTGAAATAGCTTTATTTTTTTCTCTTATAATAGTAGTACATGCTTGTAAAAATTCCAGAAAGTTCAGAAAAGTATGAAGAAGAATATAAAAGTCACTTGAGCTTTCACTGTATGGAGACAGCCAATAATAGGTTCCTGAATTGTTTAATATCCAGAGGAATACACACACACACACACACACACACACACTATATACACATACAAACATACATATACATACACATATCTAATTATAAAGAGAAAATCTTGTTCTGTTTACCCTCCTCTCAGAGCCAGGCGTTGGCTGTCACCAATGCTTCCCAAGAATTGGGCACGAGGAAGGCAGAAGAGCTGCTGAGACTGTGGGAGTCAGAGTGATCACCACCATGCTCCTTAAGTTAAGCAGCCATTGTTTCATAGCTTGCGTTCCTATAATTGCTTAATGCTTAGCAGTCATGTGTCCCCAGCTGTCAGAAGATTTGTAACTTCCCCCATCAATTCTGTAGATAACACTACTATTGCAAAACCTAAGACTGGTCTTTGAGATATTTTCCAGAGTCTACATTTGGATGGACGAACTGATACCAGCCAGAACAGTGGCCATACTTGGGACCTGACTCAACAGATCCTACGACCCTCTACCCAGGAACTATTTCAGCACAAGAAGACAATTTCTGCTTCCCAACCCTATGAGTTCATCTCTAGCCAATCAACAATACTGATTCCCTAGCCCTCTACCCACCAAACCATCCTTAAAAAACCCTAGTCTCCAAATTCTCAGGGAGACAGATTTAAGAAATCCCTCCTGTCTCCTCACTTGGTAGCTGGCAATATTAAACTCCTCTACTGCAAGCTCTGCTGTCTCAGTGTATTGGTTTCCTTCTGTGCAGCAGTCAAAGAACTGGTAGAGTGGTAACAAATTTGGGGCCAGTATGGGATGGTCCTTGTGGGCACTTGCCTATAGTTCAGCAGCCCCTCACTAGTGGGGCAGACCTAGAGGTGTGCCCTTGTGGCACCTCAGTCCTCTTGGATTGAGGGCCATCTCTGGTACCATCCCCACTGGTAGGACATTGTTGACTCACGGTGCTTGAACTTGCTTGCAATGCAGAAACAGTTTCCGAATTAGAAGATGTCTTTGGTGACTGTTCTAATTGCACCCAGCACCCTTCCTTCACTTAATTTGATAGCCTCTCTGGAAGTATTGCTGCTTCTTCATGGATCTTGAAGCACTCCCTATATTATAGACAGATTCTTGTCTTGGGGAGATTTCTTCCCGTTTGGACAAAGAATAGGGGGCCTATCTGAAAGAATACTCTTGAGAACTTTGGTTTAAAACTTTGTTTTGAAAGGCCTTTTTTGCTTAATTCACCTTGTTTGTCTATGTGGGTGTATGTGTGTGTGCGGAATACTTGCTTTTACCGTGGCACCCTCTTGTGTCCCTGTGTTCCCTCATCATTCTATTCCCTATCACACCTCCTGGAGGATGATGGGGGGCCTCACCATAACCTGTGGGACCCTCAGGAGACTTTCTCAGGTATCCTCCCATTTGCCCCCACCACAGCTGAGGGGGGCTGTTTGGGAGACTGTTACGGTGCTTGTTCAATACTGCCTTGAGATTGGCAGACCTGTTGTCCAGTCATTGGAATATGCCCTTAAAACTCTTCCCCTCAACAGTGTTGAGCTTGAGCCACTCCTTAAATCCCAGTTCCAATTGCTGCAGGACTGACTGGGCTCATTCAGCTCGAGCTGAGTGGTTGACTGAGGTAGTGCTCCCCAACCTTGGCTGCATCATCTTTCCTACAGCAACTGTCAGACAGCAAAGGTGTTTCTATCTTGGGAGCTGGGGATTCTGTTCAACAGCAATGGGAACGAAAATTACACTATCCCACCGAGATTCATTTTGGGAGAGTTATCGTGAGGCACTACCCAGCAGGTAGAGGAGCACCTCGATCCATCTTCTGGCATCCTGACTGTGGTTATTGTGCTGCTTACGCTGACCCATGGGGAAGCTGCCAAGTACCTCCTTTGGCATTCTGGGCTTCCTATCAGGCTGAGACAATTGAAAATTTGTTTTAGGTCCAGTCTAGCAGATTGTGCATCCCTACTAACCATTGAAGACTCCCTCTTGGGAGCTAGAAACAAATTTGTAACAGAAAATCAATAGTATGGGGAACCAGGTGTCTGCCATAACAGAGGATATCCCGCTGGGGTGCCTTCTTGAGAAATAAAAATCCTTCAGATATTCCCCATTGACTCCCAAACAGTTACTCTTTGTAACAATGCTTGGCCACAGTACTCACTGGGATCAGAACAGTGGTTTGTGAACAAATCCCTTAACTACAGTACAATTCTGCAGTTAGATTTATTCTGTAAAAGGGAAAAAAATGGAATGAGATCCCCTAAGTGCACTGTTTTATATTATTCTGGCAAAATAAGCCAGTGCAGAAGAGGTGTAAGGTTATGATCCAGCAGGCTAATGATGAGGAAAAGCCTGTGTTAATCTGAATCCCAAGAAAAAGACAATAATACCCAGATTACCCAGTTAAATGAGCCATCAGATCCCCCTTCACCTCCCTATGGAGGGGCTGGAGCTGCACCACCAGCACCCAAGCCGGGGTCCCCACCTCTGCAGGTTCAGGTACCAGGGTCAACGGGAATCATCTCCCCCGCCCCACACCTGACAGCAGACCCAATTTGGTCAGGGTACCATTGTACCTCCAGGAGGGCAATGTCCCCTTCAGCAGATACTTATGGGGGCATTGATGTCCCCACCGGTCAGCCCATGGGGCTTATCAGGGTCCAACCTCTGGTCTCCACCTCTGATTTATGTTGAAAAAACAACATGCCTACATATTGGGACAAACTGAGAAAAATGGAAAGCTTGTTTTCCTCAGTATTTGCAACCCACACCCCCACTTGGGCATATGTTCAGAATCTGCTTAACACTTTACTGACCTCAGAGGAGCAGGGAATGGTTGTAGATAAGGCCAGGGAAGAAGCAGACCATATGCATGCTGACTCTCCTGGTACCAGGAAGGGCAGCTGCTCAGAGAGCAGTGCCCACCTCGGACTCGAGATGGAATGTAAATAATGGAGACAGATCTAAGCTAAGGCATTACAGACACTGTATCTTGGCTGGTCTATGCAAGGGGGTGCCAAAACAGAGGAGTCTTAATAAGGTTCAGGAAGTTAGACAGAAGCCTAATGAGAGCCCCTCAGAAATCTTACAACAGAGTTTCAAATGGTACAAACAGTATACAGACATTGATCTGGGAGCACCAGCAATTCCAAAATGGCAAATATGACTTTCATCAGCCAAAGCACTCTTGATATTTGGAGAAACTGACAAAAAATGGATGGGGCTTTGGGTATGCCCGTGTCTCAATTGGTGGAGATTGCTTTTAAGGTGTTCACTGATTGAGATGAGGTGATAGAAGAAAGAGAACAATGGAAGATGGAACAACAGGCCAGCTTTCTGGCTGCTGCTTTGACTCAAAGAATTCCAGGACCACAGTGTGGACCTTCCTTGGGTAGTCCATCCAAGGTAGGACCCCTCCCCCCAACAGGGCCCCAAACCCCCAACAAAAAGGGACATCCCACTGCAGGTCCAATCAATGTGCCTATTGCAAACAGGAAGGGCAATGGAAGAGAGATTGTCCATACCTTAAAAGGGCTAATGCTGGGAAGACTCCCCTTCCTGTTCACCAGATACCCCACTCAGCAACAGCCTCCATATTTCCCACATGGAGTCAGCATGATGATGGTGGGAAATCGACTTTTGGACTTTTTGGTATATACTGATGCCACTTACTTGGTAATAAACACCTGACTGTCCAAACTGTCTTCAGAGGCTATAAAAATGACTGGGGTCTTGGGAGAAACCTTGATGAAGCCATTCTTCAACATTTGGAGTGTCAATTAGGCCAAACCCACTTGAAACATGGTTTCCTATATATGCCTGAGTGTCCCATTCCTGTTCTGGGATATGCTCTTTTAACCAAATGGAATGCGAAAGTTACCCTCAGTCCAGGACGACTAAATATCAGGATGCCTTCAGAACAGGCCTGTGCCTTGCAGGCTGCCCTGCGGCAAGCAGAAGCCTCTGAACCTGCTCCCATCCCTGAACAGATACTTTGAGAGGAGAGTTCAGAGGTGTGGGCAGATGGGAGACCAGAAAAGGCTAAGACTGCCATCCCAGTGCAAGTCAAGGTATGGGCAGGAATGGCACCACCACGTTTAAAACAATACTCATTGAGGGAACAAGTGTGACAGGTAATCCAACCTCTGTCATCCACTTTCTTTCACTTTGGACTCATTAGATCTTGCCAGTCCCCATATAACACACCCATCTGGCCAGTCCAGAAGCCTGGGACTAAGGAATATAGATTTGTTCAGTACCTAAGAGCCAGTAATCAAATTGTAAAAGACGTTCACCTGGTAGTCCCCAAGCCTTACACACTACTCACAACCCTGACAGATGAGTTTTGCAGGTTCACGGTCCTAGATTTAAAAGATACTTTTTTCCACATCCCTCTGAGCCCAGTGTCACAAGAACTGTTTGCTTTTAAATAAGGAAGACCTAGATATGAAAACAAAGTAACAATGATGTTGGACAGTTCTTCCCCACGGTTTTAAAAACTCCTCTGCCATCTTCAGGGAGATTCTTGACAAAGACCTTCAAAACCTCCAACTGAAGCATGGGACTTCGTTGCAACATGGCAATGGCATATTAGCTGCTATCACTACTGCAAATAAGGCATAGTATCAGAACACTGTACTGACGCTAAATTTTCTGGCTGAACAAGGGTACAAGATATCCAAGAAAAAGGCTCAGCTTTCATAGCCTTCAGTTAAATATCTCGGTTTTGAGCTTTCCCAAGGGATAGAGAAACCTGCTCCCTGATTTGAGGAAGGCCCTCACCAGAGCCCGGAGACCCACCACTCAGCAACAGCTGCAGGGCTTCTTAGGCACAGCCAGATTACGCTGTATATGGATCCCTAACTTTGGACTTATCAGTAAGCCTCTAGGTGATGCCTTAAGTGGAGGAGATAACAAACGCTTAGAGTGGACTGGGGACTGTCAAAAGGCCTTTTAAAATATCAAGGAAAAGCTATTGACTGCCCAGCATTGGGGCTCCCAGATATAAGAAAACCTTTTGATCTTTTCATGCATGAGAGGCAAGGAATGAGTTTGTGACTGTTACCTCATAACCTAGGAAATATTAAGAGACCCACTGCTTATTTTTCAAAGCAATTGGACATTATTACAAAGGGATGGCCTCTTGCCTTTGGACTGTTGCTGGAACTTGTGGCTGGTTTCAAGAAGCAGAAAAGTTTATATTGGGCCAACCCACTACAGTACACCCCCTCCCCCCTCTACTGTGTGCTTCCCTTGCCGGAACAGAAAGGAGAATGTTGGCTGACCTCTGGGAGGCTTGACAATATCAGGCCATCCCTTTATACAACCCAAATGTAACACTGAGGTCATCTCTACTTTAAATCCTGCCACCTTACTTCCTCAGATGTCATCTGAACCTGTGCATGACTGTTTACAAATAATCGAACAAGTTTATTCCCCTAGCCTTCCCTGCAGCCTTCTGATTTCAAATTGTTCTTTTTTAAGCACCAAAGGAGGCAAGAAATGAATGACATTATCAAGCATATTCATGGCTCCACTCATCATGGCAGGGATGCCACCCTTCATCTTCTCTGCTGCACCCCTTTTAATAAAAGGATTTGTTCTATAAAGTTTGGATTCAGTCAAAGGCCACATTTAAAGACCTAGAAGGCCACATGTCACCTTAAGGCTGCAGGTTCCCCACCCAATGTTTACCGAGGGAAGTAGTATTATAGTTGGGGATAATGGAGAGCTGGGTACAAGGTGGTAACCCACCAACAAACATTAGAGGTGGAAGGGCTCCTCCCTGGAACCTCAGCATACAAGGTAGAACTCATGGCCCTTATTAGGGCACTCCAACTCAGTAAAGAAGCACAAGTGACCATTTGCACAGACTCCAGGCGTGCTTTTTCTGGTGTTCATGCTCATGGGGCCGTCTGGAAGGAAGGGGACTTCTAACCTCCAATAATAAAGAAATAAAACATGCTAAAGAAATCCTAGCCTTGCTAAATGCCATTGCCTTGGACATAAGCAATCTGGTGGCAAGGGGCAGTCATCAGGCAGATCAGACCATTAAGGAAGCAGCAAAGAAAAAGTACTCCACAACTTCACTAATGCCCTTACTGGCTGAAGTAGATCTTGGCCCTGAGCCTGCCATATATTCAGAGGAGCACCTGAAAAAAGCATTTGATTGGAAGTTTGACCCTTACTACAGGACTCAGGATGGGTAGATATACAATGACTCAGGAACTGTTCTGGTACCCAAGTATCTTATGAATGTCATTATCAGTCATATTCATGGCTCCACCCATTATGGCAGGGATGCCACCCTATGGCGGATGCAGAAATATACCATTTGGTCCACATATGAAAAGGACCATTCAGAAAACTATAGAACAGTGTCTCCTCTATGCTCAGAACAACCCTAAAACTAGCCCTCCCACCTTACCACAAAGAGTTCAGGCCAAAGGTGAAGGACCCACAGAGGACTGGAAAACTGATTTTATTATGGTGCCAAGGATAGTAGGACATTTCAAATATCTACTTATTTTTGTAGATACCTTCTCAGGCTAGGCAGAGGCATTTCCTTGTCAGACAGAAAGAGCTTCTGAAGCCATTAGAGCCTCAATGAAAGATATTATTCCTCTGTTTGGAGTATTGGTTTCCATTCAGAGTTGCAATGGTGCTGCCTTCATGGCCCAGATCACACCAGACGTTTCCCAAGCCCTTGGTGTAAGTGGGAACCTCCATACAGCCTGGAGACCACAGTCCACTGGAAAAACTGAAAAGATGAATCCTAATATAAAGGAGACCTGATCTGAGATTTGTCAAGAAACTAATCTGACCTGGGATAAGGTGCTGCCTATTGCCCTACTTAGAGTAAGAGTGACCCCTGGAAGCAGGCTCAAGTTGAGCCTTTTTAAAATTCTATTTGGGAGACACTTCTTGTGCTTTGGCTCTAGACTATGAGACCCCATCAGCTTATTTGTCAAAGAATTATATACTATTAAATATATGCAATCCATAGGTCTGACTTTAACTGTTTTTCATGAGTTTGCTTCCAGCAGGTTGCAGTTCCTGGTGGATGTTCCGTTACACCGCATCTGGCCTGGAGACTGGGTACTTCGTAAGAACTGGAGAAATCAACATCCTGACAACCAACTAAGGCCCCCATAGAAGGGACCCTGTGAAGTCTTGCTGGTGACCTGCTCCTCTGTTAAGATTATGGAGTCAAGCCCTGGATTCATCATAGTCAAGTGAAGCCAACTTGCCTGACTCTTGGCCCAGCAGAAAAAAACAAGAAGATACTTTGGGCTCTCATGAGTGGACAAGCAAGCCCCTGTTAGACCTTAAGTGTCTCTTCAAGAAAAATCCTAGATAATTTATCTTTTAATATAGTTTAAATGAAAATATATACCCTCCTGATTATAATCATCCTTTTAAGCATCATAAGAATCACTACCATTATTGTTGCTTTATGCAAAAATGTAGGATACCTGCCCCCACTTTTCTTTCCTTACTAGATGCAAAATCCTTACATTTATTTCATTATTGTTTTGATTATTGTTATTGCTGAAATCATTAGCATTCTAGACATCTTGTGCCATGCAAGAAGAGTTCCTTTCTTCCCCTTATTTAGGCACCCTTAATACTTAGGCTTATCAAGGATGCTATCTTTTAGTTCTGTGACCTCAGCCACCCTTTTACCCTTCCTCCTTTTGTCACATGGCCTAGAATGGCATGACAACACAGTAGTTAAACTATCCCAAATGTTGAAACAGGAGAAAATCAGTCTGATTGGTGGATTTGCCAGCATTTTCCCAAATCCATCCAAAACAAACACATGCTATCCATGACCCCTGTTACTAATTTTTAAGATGTCCATGACATGACTACCCATTTAGATCTTCCTCTGTTGCTAACCACTTTCAGTGTTTTGATTTGCCCCAATTCCTCAAGACTGGCCAAGAACAGTGGTCCATGGGACCACCTTGATCCCTATTTTAATGGATTAATAAATGCAACCAGGTTCAGATGGGGAATTGGGTCAAAGAGGTGTTGGCTTTACACCAACAGGTTATGCACCTGAAATATATAGATGGATTTTGGAAAACTTGTAAATATTATGACCATTGGTTTGATTCCATGTTGACTAAACTCTCTACAAACAAATCCATAAATGAATACACCCTTGGAGGTATTACATGCTTGCCCTTGGGATATGTGTTTGTCTGTGGCATGGAGTCTGATCCTCTATCACTGGGGTGCACCCACCATTGTATAGATAGTCTGCACATAGAAGGCTTTTGCCTGCTAGGTTACTTCATAACTCCCTTTTCTATCCTCCCTAACAATGAGAGTCTCGTCTCCCTTCCCCATAGATTAAAGAGAGGGCTACCAGAAGTATGGTAGGAAACTTGGTGGCAGAGCCTTCTATAGATTTTAACATATTGCTAACAGAAACATGATCAGAAATTTGTCAGCCACCTTGGGGTTGATTGCCAGGGAAACTGCAAAAGGCCTGAGGGCTCAGCAGAAGTCCATTAACTTGCTGGCACAGGTAGTCCTCAACTACAGAGCAGCCCTAGCCTTCCTGTTGGCCAAACAAAGGGGAGTTTGTGCAGTGCTAAATACCACCAGCTGCATCTATATAAATATCTCAGGAGAAGTTGAAATCCCAATAGAAAAGATTTCCCAACAAGCTGCATGGCTACAATAGGTCCCTACCAGTGACCCCAAGATTGATTGGCTCTCAGGATTATTCACCTGGACATCTCAAGGTTTCAGATCAGTTCTATAAGACCTTTTAAAATTGTGGCTCTTGCTCCTTCTGATAGGGCTCATTATTTACCTTATTGTATGCTGCTCCTTTAAATGCTCTACTAAAGCAGTGGATAAGAGCACCAATATCTTTGTCATGCAAATCTTGGGTCTTCAACCTACAGACAACTGCAAAATGGTTTCATTCCTCTTATCCTGGGAAACACTCCAACTATGCCCTTTATCAGCAGGAAGGAGCCAGAGTGGTCATCATCCCTCTCCACTTCATTGGCTCATGAATGAGGTACGGTCAAGTCCAAGGGGGACAGAAACCACCTATAATGTAGGGCCATAAGGCAAGAACTGTGGGAGAAGTCTGATTTCTACAGAAGTATTGGCATAGCTAAAAGTTAACCAGCCATTGTTTCATAGCTTGCCTTCCTGTCATTGCTTACTGCTTAGGAGTCACGTGTCCCTGGCTGTCAGAAGATTTGTAACTTCCCCCATCACTTCTATAGATAACACTACTATTATAAAACCTAAGACTGGTCTTTGAGATATTTTCCAGAGTCTGCATTTGGATGGAACAACTGATGCCAGCCAGAACAGTGGCCATACTTGGGAACTGACTCAGCAGGTCCTGTGACCTCCCTTTACCCAAGAACTGTTTCAGCACAAGAAGATGATTTTTGCTTCTCAACCCTATGAGTTCATCTCTAGCCAATCAACAATACTGATTCCCTAGCCCTCTACCCACCAAACCATCCTTAAAAACCCTAGTCTCCAAATTCTCAGAGAGACAGATTTGAGATATTCCTCCCATCTCCTTGCTTGGCACCCTGTGATATTAAACTCTTTCTCTGCTGCAAGCTTTGCTGTCTCAGTGTGTTGGATTCCTTCTGTGCAGTGGGCAATAGAACCTGGTTGGGAAGTAGTATCCTTATTGCAGGCTTGGGCTTTAGCCAGATTGGGAGCAGAAATCTGACTCTATCACCATTGGCTATATGACTGTTGTCTTAGCTGCTTATCTGCACAATGGAGAATATATTCCATCTCTTTCTCCTCTCCCCTCCTTTATTCCTTTAACAAATACTAAGCACCTACTAAGTGCCAGATACCATGGGATATAAGGTAAAATAATGATTAACATAGGAATGGTCTTCATTCTCCTGGAACTGTTTTAAGATTAAAAGGGATGACAAAAATGATATGGTGATAGACTATATGTGAGTTAGATAGAGTGGTGAACACAATTGGGTAGATATTGTTCAATAAATGAATGCTGATGGAGAGAGACAAAGGGAATGAAGTTCTTTTTAAAAATATTAAATATATGATTGACTACCATATATTTTTAAAAGCAAAGAAAGAGCTAAGAAAAAATTCAGAGGAAACAGGAGACATGGATGCAAAAGAAAATTAAGAGAGAAAGAGGGACAATGGAAAATGAAGAATAGATAGGAGTTAAGTTAGTAGATTAGCTGAGGCATGTCTATAATATCATCAGGACAGAAAAGTGTCCCTAAATTGTAGCTGAAAATATGGTTAGCAAATCCCACAGTTCCCTCAACTCCCTCACGGCTGGATCCCATGAGCTGTCTTTCCCACTAGAGTTTAGCAGTCGAATATGAAGGGACGGGAGAAACCAAGGATAACTCAGAGCTGTGAGCTTGTGTGCCTGGAAATAGTGACACCATTCAAAGAAATAGTAAAGGTAGATATAGAAATTAGTTGGTTCTTGAGTTTCATTTAAAACTTGAGAAGTTTTAGGTGTGAACAGTTTGACCAACTAGTGGCTAGTTGGAGGTTGGAATACAATTTGTGGAAATAGTCCTTTTGGAAAAACACACTTGAATAATGAGCAGTGAAGCCACAAAACTGGATAATCCCTGAGGGAAAGGATGGAGACAAAATTAAGCCAAAGAGTAAATACTGAATCTAGAGGGTGAAAGAAACCAAAATATTTCACCCCTAAGTATCGAGGATTCTTAAGTTAAAGATACTGAAAATGCAGGGAACACTCCGCATCAGCCTCTGCGTGCCTGATGGTAGGACAAAATGCCTCCTTACTGGAGACAGCACTTGAATTTTGGCCCAGGAGAGGCACTAGCAGGCACCAGAGGAACCTAGGAACAGTTTTACTATCTTTCCACATTTTCCCACCTTTTTATAAAAACTGGAAGTGAGCAAATATTTTCTCTCATTCTGTAGGTTGTCTATTTGCTCTAGTGATAGTTTCTTTGCCTGTGCAAAAGCTTTTTAATTTGATCAGATCCCATTTGTTTATTTTTGTTGCTGCAGTAATTGCTTTGGGGCTCTTCTTCAAGAATTCTTTGCCTAGGCTGATGTTTGAAAGGGTCTTCCCAACATCTTCTTCTAAGATTCTTAAGGTTTCATGCTTTAGGTTTAGGCCTGTTAACTATCTTGAGTGTATTTTTGTGAGAGGTGAGAGGTAGGGATCCAGTTTCATTTTTCTGCATGTAGCTATCCAGTTTTCCCAGCATCATTTATTGAAAAGAGATTCTTTGCTCTCTACACTTCTGATAAAGGTCTGATAACAAGAATTACCTAGAACACAAAAGAATCAACAAGAAAAAATCAAACAACCCCATCAATAAATGGTAAACGGAAATGAACAGAAACTTTTCCAAAGAAGACAGAATAATGGCCAGCAAACATATAAAAAAATGTTCAACATCTCATTAGAGAAATGCAAATCAAAACCACAATGAGATACCACCTAACCCCAGTGAGATTGGCCTCTATCAAAAAATCCCAAAACAGCAAATGCAGGTGAGGTTGTGGAGAGACAGGAACACTCTTACACTGCTGGTGGGACTGCAAATTAGTGCAACCTCTGTGGAAAAGAATTTGGAGATTCCTCAAAGAGCTAAAAATAGAAATAACATTTGACCCAGGAATAGCATTATTAGGCATCTACCCAAAAGAACATAAGACATTCTATAATAAAAACATCTGCACCCGAATGTTTATGGCAGCACAATTCACTATTGCTAGGTCGTGGAAACAACCCAAGTGCCTGTCAATTCATGAGTGGATTATTAAAATTTGGTATATGTTTACAATGGAATATTACTCAATTTTAAGAAACGACAGTGAGGTAGCACCGCTTGTATTATCCTGGATTGAGCTTGAGCCCATTATTCGAAGTGAGGTAACACAAGACCGGAAGAATGGACCCCACATGTACTTGCCATCAAATTGGTACTGACTGATTAACACTATGGTGCTCAAATGGTGGTGGTGTTCACCAGGGATTCAGGGGTTGGGCGGGTAGATCCACATCTGAGGGACGTGGTGAGCATTGTGGAAGAGAGGGGCATGCTTGATATGTAGTTGGAGATGGGAATTAGGGGTCTCAATAGGGGGAAAGAAATGTTCTAAAACTGATTTGGTAAATGTACTAATAATCATTTGATTGTACACTTAAAATGGAGTAATTGCACAGTATATAAATCATACTTCAATAAAGTTGTCTTTAAAAAAATTGCTTTGGTCAGTGTAGGTAGTTTTCATAAACATACACATTTCCAGCAATATTTTAGTATCAGGTTACACTGATTTCATCAATTTTCTATAGATTAATGAGGGAAGATGTACTATCTTAACAATACTAAGCCTACAGATCCCTCATGTTGTTAAAAACAAAACCAAAATCACTCTGTTGTAAAGAATGAATAACTTCTTTTGATCTAGTCAAAATTCTGATTATTTTCTGCCAGCTCTATCTGCTACAAATTCCATTCTGTGAATGTTTTTTATTTCAGAGATCATTCTTTTTTTTTTTTTGAGATCATTCTTTTCAGTTTTAAAATTCCCATTGTTTTTTATATTTTCATTTTCTCTGCTGAAATGGACTATTTTTTCATTCATTATAGGCACATTTTCTTTTACCTCACTGAAAGTAATCATAACAATTGCTTTAAAAATCCTTGCCAGATAATTCTAACATCTGATTCATCTTGAGTTTGGCATTTGTTCAGGTCTTTTTCCTTGAGAATGTGATGCAATTTCCTGGCTCTACGTGTTCAGTAATTTTGGGTTGATGCTAGACATTGCGAATGTTAGGTTGTGAATTCTGGATTCTGTTATGTTGCCCTGAAAAGTATTGCTTCTGTTTTAGCTGGCAACTCATTTGCTTAGACTCAAATCATTAATGCTGTCATGTGAAAGACTGCTTTCAGTCCAGCCTGCTCACATAGTTGCCCTCAGATCATGTGAAGGTTTGGGCAAAGTTTTATACTCAGAACTTGAGGTTGTCCTTGTCTGGCTCTCTATTTCAGGATTATTGCCCCACTATCTAGGTTCCTTTGCTTGGTTCCTACAGCTGAAAAGATGGCAGTTTTTTTTTTTTTTTTTTTAAGGAATTTTAGTTCCCCCACATCTCCACCACAATGGATAGTAACTCAGATCATAGTTCAGACTGCTTTCAGTCTGGCACACAGACCTGTGGTTCAGGAGTCAACCAGAGACTTGGGTCCATGTAAGTTTGAGTTCCCCTTCTCTGGCTCTCTTCTTTCTGAGTTCCCACCTCATTTTCCAGCAGCCCTGCTTGTACCATGTAACTTTCCCAGATTCTGCTAGTCAGAAAGATGGCTGGCTGGTTTTTCTGTTGAAGTTACAGACACCTAGAGTCACCACCACAATAGAGATTTGATCCTTACTCTACCCTAATAGTAGGATATCTGATAATTTTCAAATATTCTGCCAAACACTTGTGAAGGTCAAAGACTTATAATTACCTAATTCTAGCGTCTAATTTTTTTTACATATAAACATGAAGTATTAAAATTTCTTTGTCCAACTAGAAGAAAGTTAAATAAATCCTATTAAATTCGAACAACATGAATCAATCAGCGCTCTAAATTACAAGCTATAGAAATTGATTCTTGCTAACTTAAGAAAAAAAGGAATTCATTTAGAAAGTATCAGGCAGCTCACATTGCTAAGAAATACAAAGAATTAAGAACAGAAAATAGAAAAGAGCCAGGGGAGGTTAGACAACAAAATCCCCACTGTGATTGCACCACAGGTACCATTTGTATGGACAGGGTTGTTTCTACTCCTGAACCCTGTAAGCCACCGTTGTATGATACTGCTGCCACCAGAAACTGGATGTTGCTGGTGCAAGAACTATCAGAAGAAAAACTTCCCATCCCTACTTTTCTGGATGGTCCTGTTCTAGTAAAGTAAGCCTGGAGAGGGAAACAAGGGCTTTTGGGGGTGGGGAAGGACAGTAGAACAGCAGTCTAATTGGCCAGGCCTACCTAATTCACATGCCCATAAGCTAACTAAAGGGAGCTGATAAGAAGGGAGATGGTGGGATGGGAGAGGAAATTAAGTATCTGGCCTTTATAAATTATGTGTAGTAGACCTTCTATTGAGGAAATTCCTCAAAAGCAAAAAAAAAAAAAAAAGAATTTTTGATGACAAGCCTGCCACTTAATAACCTATTATTACGTCTCTTAAATTAACCCTTCTATACTGTTTTGTGCTACTGGGACAAGAATGCTGCAAACTACATGTCTCCTTTGTCAGCCTCCTTTGTTAGATTCTGCCAATACTAGGCACTAGAGATGGAGACTAGAAGCCACGAAGAAGACAGAACTTGTGCTTTTCTGTTTGCATACTATTTCCACCATCATCTTGTCCAGCAAAAGTCCTTAGCCATGCCAGTAGCAGTCAGCTCCACCCTCTAGCCTCTTTTAAAACTCCCTGAACCAGCTTCATCTAGAGGTACCAGTACCAGCTATGCAAGGGCCACTTGTTAGATAAGGTGTAGTTCCGTAACATTCCCTTTCCAGATTACTGAGATATTAGTACCAGTTACAGTGGGTATAATACCCCTTCTAGATGTCTGAGACCCAGTTGCACAAGGCATCTCCTCTACGTTTCTGAGATAACAGCAGCAGATAACAGAGACCCTCTCTATCTGAACCTCAGTTCCGAAGAGACCCTTTCTTAGTTTCAGAAGTACTCACTAGCCAGGCAGCCCTTTCAACTCAAAGGTTTAAGCCTCATGCCAGGAGGCTCCTGAGGTAATGGTAAAAGTACGAGTGGGCAGCACCTTTTCTTCCGTGGTCTGAGTCCCAATTCTGCAGAGCTCTGGCTCCAGACTTCTAGGATCTGATAACTCCAACCTCTTTCCTTTGATTCTCTAGGCTAAGAAATAGAAGCTGATTCTTGCAGTTATTATCTCTATATTACCTCAATCGTTTTCTTTTATCTTTTCACTTCTGCCTTGACTTTTAACAATTTCCTATATTAAACACTTTTTGGTCAAACACCTAAGGTGGCTTCTGGTTCTAAGTGAACCTCTTACTGATACAATAATCAGTCCAAAAAATGTCAAATACTGATTTCATAGAATATTATATCACCATTTAAAAAAAGTTTCTGAAATTTGAAAATTTAACAACTTAAGTGGGAAGAAAATAAAGAGGTTATACAGTGTATGTACAATGGAACCCTAATCACCCTGTTGCCTCAATAATACTTTAGTCTGTACCTATAAAGGCATATGTGATTACAGACTGTCTACCCCACTAGACTGTAAGTCCAAAAGAATACAGACACTGTTTTGTACACCAGTATAATCTAAGCACTAGCACAGTAATTGACATTGAAAAATACCTGTTTATTGAATACTGAGAATAAAACTCAGAAAACTAATGTCCACACAAAAACATGCAAATACATGTCCATAACAGCTTTATTCAGCCATATTTATAACAGGCCAAAGTTGGAAATCACCAAATGTCCTTCAACTGGTAAATGCCTAAATCTATGTGGTATATAGACTGAATACTAGTTAGCAATAAGAAGAAACAAACAATTGACATACTCAACAAGTTGGTGGATCTCAAGGAAATTATGCTGAATATAAATAAGCCAATCTCAAAAGGCTTCATACTATATGATTCCGTAGATATAAAATCCTATAAAATCCTCAAGATAATAAAATTATAGAACTAGCAGACAGATTAGTGGTTTCCCGTGGTTAGGCAGGCTGGAGGGAGAGGGTTGTGACTATAAAAAGGTAGCATGAGTTATCTCTGAGGTAATAGAACAGTTCTGTAATTTGATTGTGATGATGTTTACAAGAATCTAAGCAAGCGATAAAATTGCATAGAAATACACACACATAAATATATGTAAAACTGGTAAAATCTGAATTAAGGTCTATGAGTTGTACCAATGTCAATTTCCTGGTTTGGATATTTTACTATAGCCATGTAAGATCAAACCATAGATGGAAACTGGATGAAGGGTACATGGAACCCCTGTATTCTGTTTTTGCAAGTTCCTGAGAACATATTAATATAATTATTTCAAAATTTTTAAAGTTTTAAGTGAAAAACTTAAAAATTCATCAAAATGTATAAAGTGGTTGTTTCTTAGTGTTGAAATTAAAAGTGGTTGTCTAGGCTGGGCGCAGTGGCTCACGCCTGTAATCCTAGCACTCTGGGAGGCCGAGGCAGGTGGATCGCTCAAGGTCAGGAGTTCAAAACCAGCCTGAGCAAGAGCGAGATTCCATCTCTACTAAAAAAATAGAAGGAAATCAATTGGCCAACTAAAAATATATAGAAAATATTAGCCGGGCATGGTGGCGCGTGCCTGTAGTCCCAGCTACTCGGAGGCTGAGGCTGAAGGATCGCTTGAGCCCAGGAGTTTGAGGTTGCTGTGAGCTAAGCTGACGCCACGGCACTCTAGCCCGGGCAACAGAGTGAGACTCTGTCTCAAAAAACAACAACAACAAAAAAAAAAAAACAGTTAAGAAAACCAAGTGAAAGATCACAGTACCTGTGATAGCATGATAATAAGAAAAGATGTACCCAAGAGGGTAGGGAAGACAGTTTTACAGTACCCATGCTACCCCTTGCTCAACTCCAAAGCAGCACAGTGTAGAGCGAGATACCATCTGCTTGAAGGAAACAGAGGGAAGTGAGTGCAGGACCTTCCCTCAGTCCCCAACACCAGGCCTGCCACAGTAAAATCTAGCACTGGGAAGACTCCCATTGCCCCTGAATCTAGCTGGTACTCATGGACTGAGGCTCTGAGCTACCCCAGCCCTAGGTGGGAACTTGTAGCCCCTGCAAAATGGACCCAATCTCTGGCCTATAACAATGCTGGCTGACTACAGCAGCCTTGGATTTTGGTCAAAGCTCAGTGACAGGCAGGCCTTAGTAACCATGGGCTTTAGGTGCAACCCAGTGCTGTGCTACCCTTGATGGCCAGAGAATTCCAGCCTGTTGCTGTGCCCCTGGGAGCAGGGTGCTCCATAGCTCTGCAATGATGGCGGTGGTCACAGGCTTAGGCATCACACCAGATGACCTGCCCAGAATCTGCAGACAGGCTTACTGCTGAAAAGTGTTCCCAGACAAAGCCAGACTGCAAAAACTGAAATAAGTACCTACTTTTTCAATGTATAGACACAGATGCTCGACTGTGAGGATCAAGATCAGGGAAAGATGACATTACCAAATGGACAAAATAAAGTGCCAGTGATTGACCCTTAAAGAGATGGAGACATATGAACTGCTTGGCAAAAAATTCAAAATTGTTTTTTAAAGGAAGCTCAGGGAATGTCATGAAAATACACAGAAACACTGAACAAAATAAATAAAAGTATATGTGACCAGAATTAGAAATTAAACAGAGAGATCTTAAATAATGTCAATAAAAAATCAAATAGAAATCCTGGAACTGAAAAACACAATGAGAAATAAAAAATGCAACAAGCAACATCAGTAACAGAAAGGATAAAGCAGAAGAAGTAATTTGTGACCTTCAAAGTAGGTTATCTGAAAATATATGGTCAGGAGAAAAAAGAATTCAAAGGAATAAAGAAAGCTTACATGACTTATGAGACAGCATTAATAGAGCAAATTTTCAAGTCATTAGAGTTCAAGAGGCAGTAGAGAAAGGCAAAAGAGTAGACTGATCGTTTAAAGAAATAATAGCAAAAAACTTCCCAAAACTGAAGAAGATATAAATATCTAGGTAGAGGAAGGTCAAAAATCACCAATCAGATTCAATCCAAGTAAGACTAAGCCAAAACATACTATAATTAAATTATCAAAGATCAAAGAAAAGGAAAGAGTTTTCAAAACAGCAAGAGAAAAAAACCAAATAATATACAATACACCTATCAGAAGACTTCTCAGAAACTTTATGGGCCAGGAGGGGGTGGGAGGATATATTCAAAGTGCTATGTCACCCTCCTCCCATAAATATGGAGGGGTAAAATTGACAGTTGGGAATATGTAACAAAGGGAACCACCTGAAAAAAGGTAAAATGTTTTATGAGTTGTCTCTTTAAAACTGTCCCCACTCTTTTATTTTGAATTACAACCTAAATCCCTCCCTACTGGAGGCCACTAATCAGAGGGGCAGGGGAGTTTCTTATACCACGAAGATGGCTCAACTAAATTGCCCTGGGTGGAGATCAGAAGTCATGAGATTGTCTTCACAGACGGGATGGATCAGAACCATCAACTACGGTTTCAGAAACATCAACTATAATTAAACAGCAATAGCCTGAAGCTGAAAACACTCCCTTTAAAAGCTCTGTATTTCTGCTTATAGGACAATGGTATGGTATTTTAAGAGGAAAGTCTCCCATCCTCCTCATTTTCCAGCAAATTAATAAACCCTCCTTTCCTTCTTCTCAAACCACTTGCCCTTGTTCTTCTGATGCAGCCTCTGGGATCAGTGCCGAACTTTTGGTAATAAAATAAGCCAGGCACAGAAAGACAAGTATCGCGTGATGTTCCTCGCATATAGAATCTTAAGAAAGTTGATCTCATAGTAGGGAATAGAATCGTGGTTACCCAAGTCTGTGCGGTTAGTGGGAGGCAGGATAGGGGAGATGTTGGTTAAAGGATACATATTTACAGTTACATAAGAGTAATAAGTTAAAGAGATGTATTATACAACATGGTTACTATAGTTAATGAGATATATTGCATTCCTCAAAAATGCCAAGAGAGTGGATATCAAGTATTCTTACCACAAAAATGGTAACTATGTGAGGTAATGCAATTTGTTAATTAGCTGGATTTAATCATTTCACAACGTATACATACTTCAAAACATAATGTACATGATAAATACATATAATTTTGTATGTTACTTTAAAAAAATTAATCAATTTTTTAAAATGTAAAAAAATTAATTTTACTTTAAAAGAAGAAATGGCTGGTTCTCAATCTTACT
This sequence comes from Lepilemur ruficaudatus, assembly GCA_963574885.1. Classification (NCBI taxonomy): domain Eukaryota; kingdom Metazoa; phylum Chordata; class Mammalia; order Primates; family Lepilemuridae; genus Lepilemur; species Lepilemur ruficaudatus. The sequence continues at coordinate 45,181 of CAUYRT010014150.1, forward strand.
GTTATAGAGTCCTCAAATAAAATGGCAATGAAAATACTTGATAGTAGAACCTATAGTTTAATGAAGTAGAAAAGTTGTTCTCTTAGTAGTATATCATGGAAGTCGATTAAAAATAAATGATTTTAGGAATTAATCCAATCTGAAGAATATTGAATTTTAGCCTTACTGTGGTTGAGCCACTCTTAATAGACTACATGAGATTATTATCATAGAGCAGGCTGATGACACAATGAGAACTGAGGTATTAAAGGAGGCCAACTGGCTATATTCAGAACCTAACATAGATGGTAGCATCTCGGGAAAATTTCCACAAGAAATGAGAACATTGCTTTGCAATTCTAGAAACTAGATTTTGTCAGTGCCCCAGATAGGGAAACTAAGTATAGCCAACAACGCTTATAAGAAATGTAGGCATTTATCAACAAACTTACAATACTGACAACGATTTATAGTGAAAAACAAATGACATGATATTAATACACAGACATTTCAAATTTCTGGTAAATGTGTTCCATTAAGAATTCTACCCAGAAAAATCAAATGATGATATGGAAGTTTCAGCATGAAATCAAAATAAGGAGAGTTAGAAGACTTTTAGTGGCTAATAGCACCAAACTTAGTGCAATATTTTCCCAACTTTCATTGAAAGTGATAGAAGACTGTCCATTGCTACCCTACCCCACCAAATCTTAATTGTAATACCTACACATATATATATATATATATATATAAAACTGTGGGAATGAGGGAAGAAAAGAAGAGCCTTACCAGCTTTCTTTTCCCCTCAAGATCACTGCTACTTTAACCAAATGGCTCTTGAGGCATTTTCAGAAAACCGGGTGAAAAACCACCAGATTAACATATCCTTCGAAAATTATACTGTCCATGGAGTCCCTTTTCTTAAACTTGCCAAAGTCTGCTCTTACAGATATCTGTTCTCCTCTTTGGGTGCTTACTATGAGCTAATTTTCTTTCAACAATTACCAATTGAGCTGTTCATGGAATGGTTGGTATATACCAACATATAGAACTCTATTGTATGTTAATTTCAGCCTATCAGAGACCAAGGACGGCATATAGTCTCTTGTGACCTTAGGCAAATTACTTAAACTCTCTTAATTTTCACCTCCTTATCTATGAAAGTGTGGGTATTAATAACATTTATTGCACTAAATTGTTGAGAGGATTGTATGTGATAATATACATTTTGTATATGGAAATGTGGAAAGCATTTTGAACAATGTTTGGCATAGCAAAAGCATTCAAATGTTAGCTATATATTTTAAAAACTATTTACAATTCATCAATGGGAAAATAATATCAGGTTTTTTTTAAAAAACCCACAAATTTAGCTTTGAAACAGCATAACCTTCTCTAAAACTTGTCTATATCAACCTGCACTACGGGGTATTCCTATTTAACACAAAACACAAACACAAGTAGAAAAAATATATAAATAAGATAATCTGGCAATATAAAGCATTTTAAATTGCACATGTATTAAATGGTAAGTTAAAGAGGTAGTATTCTTCTTGATTCCAATTTTTAACACTGGGCTTCAGAAAACTGTATCCAAACTCTATCAAGACTAAGAAGAACATAGAAATCTTGATACTGTTTTTTTCACATCAAATATATGGTAATAGTGATAGATATGAATATCTATCACTACCTATTACCATATATTTAGCATATATAACAGAATTGATTGGTAAAGGAAAATCAAATCGTGTCGTACTCCTCTGTTCAAAGCCCTTCAATGCTCTCCAAAGCTCTAGGGCCCTCTGACCTACCTCAGGCTCTCTATACTTGCTCTTTCTTCTTCCTAGAACACTTTCCTCCAAATATATTCATTGCTTAGTTCTGTTACTTCCTTAAGGTCCTGACTCAAGAGAACCTATTCCTTTGCCACTATATCTAAAATTTCAACCTTTACTTCTACTCCCACCTCTTCACACATACTTCCTATCCCATTTAGCTGCTTGACAATAAGAAAACTAGAGCAAAAGTAGTTAGATGATCAAAATGATAGCTTTTTGAGTATATCAAAACTGTAAGTCCTGGATACTAAAATACATCTGCTGGTCAGGGTACTTCCTACCCTAAAAAACACTGAGGGAAGTGTAAAATACTTTGATTTTCCTTTTTCCATGCATAATACCCTTCCTTGGAGGCAAAACTGATGCCCTGTCCTGTGTCATTAATCACATTCAAAAGCCAGAGGAAAAAATACTTTGTATCCTGAGATGGGGGGGGAAAAATCCAGAATCACTCTATCTAATTCTAAAGTCCCCCAAATAAATAAAATCTTGAGCCTTTCCTATAACTCCTGACTCCATATAAACCACTTTATCCTTCACATCTACAAAGGTGCCATCTGAAGATATGTGATGACCTTTGCAGATATGGTAATTATATGAAAAATATGAAAAACTGTTTTTTCTTACTATGAAGAAACTAGTTGTAAACTCTGGAATCTTATTTTCCCCCTTTAAATACTGATAGCATTTTTATTTGGGGAGCTGGTTCTTCTTACGTCTGTTTTTCCTTGTAAGCCTTCTTTGTAAGTAAACTTCCAAATGTCTTGGTTTGTGAGATTCATTTTGATACTGCTACTGGCTTTCCCCTTACTTAGCTTTTTCTGATCCATTAAATCAAGGGTACAGCTAGGGCTGAAAACAGAGCACTCTGAAAGTCTGTATGTGACACAGTAATGGTCCTTTTTAAAATTTTTTTTTCTTTTGGAGACAGGGTCTTGCTCTGTCACCCAGGACGGAGCGCAGTGGCATGATCATAGATCACTGCAGTTTTGAACTCCTGAGCTTAAGGGATCCTCCCACTGCAGCCTCCCAAGTAGCTGGGAGTGCATGCTTGGCTAATGTTTTTATTTATTTATTTATTTATTTAGAGATGGGGTCTCATTATGTTGTCTATGCTGGAGGTATAGCCCATTTTTTATATAATTGGTTAAATTTCTTATTCTCTCAGTTGTGTTTCCATGAAACTACATCCTACTCAACCTGAACTATAATACTAACAAAAACTCCTCTGGTATAGTCTTTAAAATCTCTTAGCTTATTTCTAAAAATTTCTGAGTTTCTGTGATTGCCTTACTGCTTATTCCCCATGCCTTGACCATAATGACATATAACATAGATTAAGTTCATAGAAGGCTAGTTCAATAAGAGTAAAGGTCTAATAAGATATTTATTTTTAAAAAAAGCCTAATAGGACAACTACTCCATGAAATACTATAAGCTATTTTAATAAACAAGTTTGTGTATATAAAAAATTACATAAAAGATTAACAGTAAGTACCTCTAAATTGTATGATTGGAGCTAATTTTCTACATTTGCTTGCCCATATTCTTTTCTCAATTATACATAATACTTTTGTTAAAGGACAAAAAGTTCATTTTAAAAACATGTAGGACTTGTGGGTAAATATAGTAGAATGAATCTATTCACCTTTACTTACTTACCAAACCTCACTTAAATGATAAGGAAAGGCATTAAACTAGAAGAAAAGGTAAGAAGAGGACAATAAAAGAGATTTCAATCAAATTTTAGATACCGGAAAGCAGATGAGCAAATTGAGATGTCTCAGGTGAAACCTAAGTGTGCACTGGGAGAGGATAGACCAGGCTTACTTGTGCCAAAGAACCATAGAAAGAATAAAAAAAATGAGAACTGGCAGTTTCAACCTCTAGGTTCCTCTAAAGCTATAAACAGAAGAAATGATTAAAAGTAAGCAATTAGTCTGCTTAGACATCATTCCTAAAAATAGCCAAATTACCATTCTAGCAGAAGACTAGACACTAGCAGTTTTCTATTTTGATATGCTGAATTGAAAGAAGCCCTAAACCAAGGGCTATCAAAGAAAGCTGAGGAAAAGGGTTTAAAACAGGAAGATTAAGGAAAAGTCCATATTGAGTAGTAAGACTCTACACCCCTCCTCCCCACAAAGGAAGCGAGGATCCTCAGAGAAATGGCTGATTCCAGGCCTGGGCAAGGAAGATATAAAATGAACCTGTAAAATTTGGAGTCTGAAAGTAAGCAAGTGCTTTAGGAATGAAAAAAAAAAAAAAAACGGAGGAGAGGGGGTATCATGAGGACATGTCAAAAGGACAAAGGAACCAGCTTGAAGGGGCTTCTATTAGCCTAATTTAGGACAATTTGATTATCAACATATGTAAGTACAGCAATAGATTATAATTCATTCAATAAAGCAGGAATAGGTAAGTCCCCTATGTTATTGAATGGAACAAAAAGCAGACTGAGTTTTTTTTTTTTTTTTTTAAGTAAAATGTTGGCTGATAAACATGGAAGAAGTTTGCAGAGTTGGAAAATCACCATTTTGCAATCTTTATAAAAGCAGACTGGATGGGACAAGCATAAATAATTGCTGAATCAAAAAGAGAAAAGTTTGATGAAGAATAGGATTGGTACCTGGTCTTAAAATGTCTTCCCACAAAGCTTATACTCTAGTTTCAAGGAGAAACAGTAACTACACAGCAGAAAATCTGGACAACGCCTTGGCCCTTGGTCTGGATGGACTGAAATTAATGTCAAATGAAGGGCAGATATTCTCTGTCTCTGATGAGATACCCTAAGAAAAACACATCACTTAAGTAATATTCTGCCAAGGATGTATAACCTGAACCTAATCACAAAGAAATATCAGACAAACCCCAAATGAAGAACATTATATGAAATAACTGGCCTGTATTTCTTCAAAAATACCAATGTAATACCAGATAAAGAAGGTAAGAAAGAAATTGCTCTAGATTAAGTGACAGGACAACTAAAAGCAATATATGTTCTGGACTGGATTTCACACTGTAGGGGAAAAATATGCTGTCAAGGTCATTATTGGAACAACTCATAAAACCGAAATATAGACTGTAGATTAGAAAAAGGTATTATAGCCCTTCTGCCATCTTAAGACACAGCAAGAAGATGCCATCTTCGAAGGAGAGCACAAGCCCTCAACAGACACTGAATCTGCTTGTGCCTTGATCTTACACTTTACAGCCTCCAGAACCGTGAGCAATAAATTTGTTGTTCCTAAGTTTTTGAAAAAAAGATGTTATATAAAATTTCCTGAATTGATAGTTATAGTATGATTACCTAAGAGAATATCTTTGCCCTTAGGAACTACACATTTAAGTACTAAAAGGGAAAAGAGGTATGATGTATGCAACCCATTCTTAAATGACTCAGAAAAAATGGGGTGAGGTGTGTGTAGAGGAGAATAGTAAAAGAAATGTTGTAAAGTTAAAATATTGGTGGCTCTGGGTACTTACAGGAGTTGCCTACATTATTCTTGCAACTTTTCTGTGTGAAATTACTTTAAAACAAAAAGTTAAAAAAACAAAATGATATATAAAAAGACATCATTGCTGCTTAATCTCTTCTTATAGCCCATTGTTAAGTAGAGCCAAAATTCATCAGACATTTGAGGAAAACACCTAATTTTAAAATCAAAGACTAAACACACAGGGGAAAAAAGGGATTCAGAAGAAACACTCAATGATACAAGGATAATTTTTGCATACACACACAACTCTAACTGGGCCTTCCTCTCTGGCCTCCAGACTTTTTACTCAGTTGCCATCTTTATTATCCTCTCTTGAATGCCCAATAGGCTTCTCAATATAATCCCAAACTGATCATCTGATTTGCCTTCCCAAACTTCTCCTTCAGGCTTCCCTAATTCTGTAAATGGTAATGACCACTTGTGTAGACCTGAATCATCTGACTCATTTCTCTCATACTCCATAAGAATCCATGAGGAGCAAATCTGCAAATCTTATCAGCTCTATCTTCAAAATAAATCCAGAGTCCAATTGCTTCTTATAATCTCTACCAATACAACTCTGGTCCAAGCCACCATCATCTCTCATCTGAATTATTTGCAATAGCCTTTGAAGGCTGTCTGATTCTGTTTTCCTGCTTCCATCCCTGCCTCCTACAATCTGTTCCTAACACAGCAGCCAAAGTGATCCTATTGCAAGAATCAAATCACTCCTCTGCTCAAGCCACCCAATATCATCCCATCTCACTCAGCATAAAAGTCAAAGTCCTAATAATGACCCATAAGGCTTTACAGAATCGGGCCCCACCACCTTTTTGCTTTCTTTTCCTATTACTTTCTCCCTGTCAACACTACTCCAGTCACAGTGGCCTCTTCAACTAGCCTTGGATGGCCTTTACAACTGCTGTTCCTTCTTACTTGGCCTCCTCTTCCCCTAAATGGCATGGCTCATTCCTTTTCCTCCTTCAGATTTCTACTCAAATTCCTCATCTCGATCATTATAAGAACTTTTCCCCCTACAATTTTACATCTGTGAAATAAGGATATGCCTTACAATTGTTATCAACTTGAACTGTCAATGTAGTACATAGTGGTGCACCTTAACTTTGGTGGCAAACTCATTAAAGCATAGTAATACTTAGCCAGAGAAACCTTCCCAGACCACCCTACGACAAAAGATGCAAAAATAACAAAAGCTACTTAATAAAAACATGTTAACAGCTTAAGAAGAACAGACTCCCAAACAAGGTTAGTCTGATTAACAGTGTGGTCCCTAACTATAAAACATATTCCTCAATAATTTGTTTTCCTCTTTTGTTTATAAACCTTAGTTGCGAATCTTTCAGGAAAATATATGGGAAAGAAAATTATAAAGCAAACTGCAATTATTTCATTTAACTTTGACTCATATTGACTTGATGCATTCCCTTTTGATAGTTGACTGTTATTTTTACCTCAACTCTCGGAATCTCTAAATAAAACAAAACTTTGCTTTTAAATTTTACTCTCAAATAAAGGCTGGACTCTGCCCAATAATATATCTTGAGAGAGACCATATTTACATACCTTTTATTATACTATATTATAATTGTTCTATTTTATCATTCATCATTGTTGTTAATCTCCTATTGTGTGTAACTTTTCAATTAAACTTTATCAAAGGTATATGTGTACGGGAAAAAACATGGTATATATAGGGTACTTAGGATATACAAGTACTATCTGTTCTTTCAGGCATCCACTAGGAGTCTTCGAATGTATCCCATGTGGATAAAGGAGGACTACTATACTTCAATTCACTTTAGTATTATAATTCAGATACAATACTAATTCTTTCATCTTAAATTACTTGAAGATATCAATAATAGATTCAAATAAAGCAAAGTTCCAATGCTACAAAAATATTCTGCGTAGTCCTTTGTAATGTGAGGGTTCCCGTACTCCTGTGCAAATCTAATAAAACCTTCAGGCTCCTTTTGAGAACAATGTTTTCAAAAGTATAAAACAAAATACCTAAGATTATAAAGGAAACCAAATATATAGTACTCATAACAAAAGAATTTTATTGAGACATGTGATAGTTTACATAAACAAATTAACCAGAAGCTGGTAGTGATACTTTGACATACCTGCAATATATGCAATGCCATGTAACAATAGCCATAATTTCAGTTGGTGAAAAAGTCACAGATACTGATAATATTACTGTGATTTATGCCTATAATGCTAATAAAAAAGGCTAAATTTCATTTAAAAGTTAGTGAATATAAAGTTGCGATCTTCCCATCATGTCTGCCAAACCCCGCGAGGATTTGCAATGAAATTTTATTGGTAGTGGCCTATGATTAAAAAATAAGATCACCTACCTGTCCCAAGAATAATAAAAAGCAAATTTCTGCATCCAAGTACATATCATATTATGATAAAACCATACTAATTCAGACTGAACGGAGTTTTAGTAAGCAGATTAATATAAATATACATCTTTGATATGTTACACTTATACTCTGTCTAAAACATATTTTGGCTCAAAATAACTTTCTTTAGCATCAACCATCTTTGTCAATAATTCTGTGTAACATATGGCTAGTCCTGAAAATCTAATCCAGACCAGAAATATAAAGATGTGCTATACTGACAGGCTTTTATGAAGGCATTGTACTAAACACTGGGAATCTCATGGTCGTATATGACTTCTCCTCTCATGAGAATCATAATCCAGTAAAACTTGCATTCAAAATAACATGGTATCAGACCCCCAAAACATATTCTTGCTCTGATAATACTACTGGAATAGTATAAGACCTTACCAGAACTTATTTGACTATAACTACTTGATTAAAACATATTTTAATGACCTTAACTTAGCTTCTAAAACTAATTATATCCAATTCAAGTCTCCTAAATAGCAAAAATAATTTCATAACTTGAAAATATTCATGTTTCTTCCCCAAAATATTTACTTTTATATAGAATTTGCAAATATAAGTTTGATTATAACTTAAGAGTATGAATAACTATTAAATTCTTAGCAAAAATATTTCATAAAGTATTATTAAACCCTTTAAGGTTAAAGTTTTAATTTTTATCAGAAGAGTGGTTCATTTACAAGTTGTGGCTTAGGCTGAACTCAGAAGGAAAGGTAGGCTTTTGATAGTAGAGAGAAAAGGCATTCCAGATTAATAGGAAATTGAATCGGTAAAATCAGCACAGAATGCAAGGTGTCAGTTAAAAAAACAGCCAGTTTGGGACAGGGAATGTTCATATCTTGCCTCCATAACTCTTTCTATTTATGAGACAATCACTATACTTAACAGTTTCCCTAAATCTAAACATTTTATATACATTGTTAAGATTGCCAGAAATAACAGCACAACTACCAGCCTTATATAATGACTCAATTGATTTAAATGTCAGAGCAAATATTAATATCAAAGTCCACAGAGCAAGCAGTTTAAAAAAATGAAATAGTATAAAGCACCAGTCATTTTCATTCTTTACTTGGCCATGGTTATTTTTCTCCGCTTTAGGAAAGTGGTTGTCAAACTTTAGGATGCATCAGAATCACCTGAAGGGTTTGTTAAAGACAGAAGGCTGGCCCCCATACTCAGAATTTCTGATTCATTAGGTCTGGCATGGGGCCTGAGAATTTGCATTTCTAACACGTTCACAGCTTATACTGATGTTACTACACTAGAGATTACACTTTGAAAACAACCTCCACCACATCTTCCTCTTTTTTATTTGATACTTCCTTATTTTGATGAGGCATATATATTCTAGTAGTTCCCTGAAGGAAGGTTTGTAGAAACCTTTACAGTCCATGAAGAAAGATGTTTGTGTTTCTGGGTGCTTTTTTTATTATGGAAAATTTCACATATATGCAAAGATAAACAATAGGATAATGAACCTTGTAGCCACTGTTTAGCTTCAACAATTATTAACTCATGGTCATTCTTTATTTCATCTATATCCCTGCAAATTCACACTCTCCGAAACAGATACTTTTGAAGCAAATTTTAAAAATATAATTTCATCTGCAGATAGCTAACTCCATACCTCTAAAATAAGACATTTTTAAGAGAGGTGAGAGGTGGGGATCCAGTTTCAATTTTTTGCGTGTGGATATCCAGTTTTCCCAGCACCACTTCAGAGATTCTTCTCCCCAATGCATACTTTCGTCTGCTTTGTCAAACATTAGATGACAAT
>CAUYRT010014152.1:0-33980 GCA_963574885.1 Lepilemur ruficaudatus
CCTTGAAATGCTACATTACTGACAAGTTTTCACAAATTTAATGTGTTATATGGCTCTTTGAGTTAGGAATGACTATAATTACTGTTCTTTGGCTTTATTGGAATTACACATGGGGGATTATGTGTAGGTGTGTGTGCGCGCGTGTGTGTTTGAGAAAGGGAGGCAAACAGAGTAAAGGAGAGGGGGAAGATGGAAATGGAGGGATAAAGGAAAGATATGGAAAGAATGGAGGTAGAAAGGTAAACTCACAACTGAGGGATGCAGTGAGCATTGTAGAGGGAAAGGGCATGCTTCTAATCCTCGCTTTGGTGAGGCAAAGACATAAAATGTAACCAAAATGTTTGTACCCTCATAATGTCCTAAAATACAAATTAAAAAAACGAAAATACCTACCTTTCAACCTGCCTCACAGGTACACATGTAACAGAAGAAATGGCTTGAGAAAATGGCAAAAATGTTTTATGTATCTCTAAAACATTCCCCACTCCTTTTGGAGAACTAGGACCTGCATCCGTGTCTCAGGCCAGTGGTCGGAAGGGCAGGGGAGTGTCCTTTGTTTTTTGTGACACAGAAGACAGGATTAATCTGGATGGAGGCCACAACATCGTTTTAGCCAAAGACGACAATAATCCCATCTATAGGATTATGGGACTATGGGTCTATGGGATTAATCTGAACCTTTAATATCTCTGTGCTTTTGCTCAGAAGCCAGATGTTGGTACTTTGAGGCAGAAGTCTGCCAACCTCCTTATTTACCCACAAATTAATAAACTCTTCTTTCTTTCTCGTCAAAAAAAAAATTATGTGAAGGTTTATCTGTAGAATAAAACAAGCCTAATAGCCAATTGAAATAAAATGATTGCCCCTTAGCAGGGCCTGTAGATAAACTGCTACACAGGCTGGCAAGGACAGGTACTTAACACTCCTGAATCCTGTTCCAACTATGTATTTACATTTTAGTATGGAAGGTGTAATATAAGTAATTTTAAAAGGTGACTGCAACAGTGATATGTAACATTCCCACTGCTTTCACACAATGAACGTGGCTTTAGTATTTTTTTTTTATTTCAGGATATTATGGGGGTCCACACATTTTGGTTACATGTTATGATTTTGCCACATCCAAACCATGATTTGAGGTTAACATTAATGTCCAGTTAGAAGCAATTCTGGTGAAACAGGTCTTGATATCTGGCTGAATATTTTATAAGAAAAATTTTTAATATGCTCAAGTGCTCTATCAGAGTGAGCAACTACTTTAATATTAATTCTCTGGAAGGAAGAATATATAATAAGCAAAGTTCGAACAATGAGTGATGTATGTACCTGTATATACCTAGGCAGGTTCAGTGAGTTCTTTGCACATAGATTTAAATGTGATGCTGCATAATTCCGTAGGTTTAGCAATCCTAGAGGCTTTTATGGAGAGGGACCAGCAGCCCTTATTTCAAGACAAGGCACAATTAAGATTTGTGATCACCTGTCAAATATTTTGGAAGCAAGCCCTAGTTTTTAAGTCAAAGGTCAAAACTAATGACTTCAAATAAAAGTGTTTATAAAAAATAAGATATCTTAAGTTACAGACTAAATATGGGGTGGTCTTGGGAGGAAATAAGCATCATTCTGTAGTGAAATAATGGGCAATTTTCTTTGGATATAAAGACTATAAGGGGACCTGTTATTGGTGTGTGCTTGTGATTTCACTTTTCCTTGTAAATACTAGAATAAGATTTGTGACTTAATTTATGAATCTTAATGGTTAAAATTAGGTGATTCTTATAACTGAGAGTGACCAGATATCTATGGTGTCTTCTGAAACTTTTCTCCAGAGCTAGCAAAGGAAATTCATCCTAAAGAGCCTATTTGTAGTGGTTATCAAAACAATAAGGTTGCTTCCCATTTGAACCCAACCAAGTTCAGGCTATTCAATCAACTTGGTGAAGACCAGAGGGTGGATGAAAAAGAAGTGATCATAGGTCCTTGTGTTTCCATAGAGTCTGTGGTTTTGGTGACAGTTGCCTAAGGTGCTCTGGACCACCTTTAACTAAGAACAGCTTTTCTCCTTTACCCTCATGCTTCCACTCCTCACTCTCTCCCACCACTATCCCAGTGGCCTCACTAATCATGGGCATCCATCTCTGGATACAGATGTTATCTAATTTGTTGTAACTCTATGGGTTTTATCTTGGTAACTCAGGGACCCCTGCATTTGAAACACCTACAAGTGCATTTCTTCTTGTGCATGTCTGAGAACATGTTTCTGGGAAACTAGTAGGCAGCTGCAAGGTTTTTGTTTCCCTGCCTAGATGCCCTTGACTCTCTCTGGCTGCTCAGCCTACATGTTGGGGGCAGAGAGAGATGCTGAGGAATATGCCTGGGAGCATCTTTCAGCCAATGATGGACAACAGTTGGTGGATACATACTGCAGCTTCCTAGCTTCAGAGTGGGAATTTGGGGCTGGCAGAGGTAGACAACACTGAGGTACATTTACCTGGTCTTCCAGAGGTCCCCAGCAGCACTGAGGCCCACTTGCCCAGAGCAGTAACTTGCTCACTAACTCACTTTGCATTGACAGCCCTCCTTGCTCCGAACTATTTCCCCACTTGCCTACCATGGCTTCCTGGGACTACCTCACAGAGGATCTACTTGCATTCATATCCTTATCTCAGAGTCTGCCTTCTGGGGGAACCCAACCTGAGACAACATAGTTCTCCTTTCAAACATGACATGATACATCACACCAAAGCTGTGTTTCATCAGAAGGTGATTCTCTCTGGGAATCAGCAGTCCACAGTACTGAAGACCAGTAGCCACCATGCACTCTGTGTGGGGGTGTGAACAATGGAAGGTTATTGTTAGCCTGCCCTCCACACAACGCTGGCTGCCATTTTGATTCCTCCTCCCATAGCCACGGCCCTCCTTTGTGCTGACCAGGGGCAGTGCTCATGACCATATTTCTATTAGCTGACCTGAAGGAGTCACTTCCTGTTTTTATACTATTGACTGACTGGCTGGGCAAAGGGGACTTTTTTGAGGGTGGAGTAGAGTATGGTTTTTCAAATATCTAGAGTAGAGCATCTTGCTCTACTCAAAAAAAAAAAAAAATTGATTTTCATGTGAGTGCACCTCATGTGAGTGCACCTCACATGCATTTCATGTGTGTAAATGTTCTTGCGAGCTCTTACTGCCTGCAGGCCAGTTTGGCAATCAATCATGTAAGCTATAGAATGGCCCAGAAGCTCACACGTTTTGGTTATCTCTACACATGGCTACAAATATGCCCATATGTGAGTCTACACATGAATTCACAGAGATGCCCAAGAGAGATTTGAATGTTAAACTATTCCTCTCACTCCAAATTCCAAGGTGCTTCAAACCCCACAGGAATAATTATGGAATATAAGGGATCAGAAAACCATTTTGGATAAAGATACAGAATTGGAATAATCTATTTATCTAGTTCCAGTTACCAAAATAGCTTTCTCCAAGCCAGTTTGCAGGATGTCCCTTACTTGTTGGAAGTTTCATTGCTGGGTTCCAAGTCATTAAACACTTGAAGCATGAAGGATAGGGAAATGAGTAATTATTGGTTTGGTGAAGTTGCAAGGGAGCTTAGGGAACCCAAGAGCAATTTAGACTGCCAGATATAGACACAAAGGAAGAAGAGAGGTAAAGGAGGGGAAATAATTAGGAGTCGGCTTGAAATCAATTGAGTGTCCATCTGCTATTGAAGTTCATCGTAACACCAAATGCAGGTAATTGGTACTTGGCTGGGTGGATAATTAGGCTGGCCACAGAAGGAAAGGAAGCCAAAGACTGGTGAATTTATCCTGCATCCTGATTTACTCTTCTTTCGGAAGCAGAGTTTGAGGACTGGGAAGTGGCAGACAGAACCTCCCACGGCTTCTGCAGAAGGGAGAATGTTTGCAGAGTGATGACACCTCCTGACTCAGAAAACAAATGAAGCTGTACCTGAGGAGAGAAATATTCACCCACAGACCTTAATTATAAAAAACAAAGGCAGCACGAGCTGGTGGTTCTTTGGGAACAGTTTGAAATACCACTTCTGTGATATAAATGAAGTTGTTAGTCTGAAGCAACTATTTTCTAATGATTCAGAACACTCATTTACAATTATGTGACTGAGTCTACCTTAATGTCACTGCATCTGCAGTGATGAGACTATCTTCATTGATGCAACTGGACTTTATACTTAATTGAGATACCCATCACTTGGCAATCTGATCATTGTCACTGAGTAGGACTAACTAGAAGAATATAAGTTAAAATTTATAAAACACATGTTTTTGCAAGACACTGTTCTAAGTTGTTTTCATATGACAACATGTTTAACAACAGCCCTGGGTTGTTTGTTGCTGATGGGGAAACTGAGGCATAGAGCTCCCAGGTTGAAATGTTGGAGTGCCCCTAACTCATTCCTCATCCCTATCCTGTGCCTGTGATATATGAACTTCTACGTCTTGGTGCTCTGGGAGGAATCTCCAATGTTTCCTAGACTCTGCCTGTCCCTGGAGAATAAGAGGAAAGGGGCCATTACTGGACAGAAGAAGGTGCTACCATCAGCACCAGGGAAGAAGCCCCAAGCAGGAGAGACTCATGCCTGCCCAGGACAGAGGAGCAGCCAGCAGGAAAATCAGGGACAGCCCGAGTCAGGGTCAGTTACCAGTTAAGTGGACACACAGGCATCTCCTCTCTGTTCTTAGAGGGCTTGAAGTATCTCAAATCTCTTTTGAAGAAGCTGCTCAAGTTGACATTCTCTGTCATCTCCTAAGTGGTACAAAGTGCACATGGGGGAAAGCAGAATTTGTTTGAAGCAAAACATTTCACTCTGACTTCTCATGGGACTTTCAGAAGAGGTCTAGTTTGAAAATAAAAAGGAAGCAAAGACTGCCCTCTGCTTAACTCTGTGTCTTCACCCTACGCCTGCCCTAGGTTTCCACCATGGCCATGCTCCAGCCAATTGTAGACTGTTCCCATCTCCCCAAAGGGTGCTGGCTTCTCTCTCACCTTGGTGTCTGCTTAAATATTTAGAGCATCCTTATCACAGTCCCCAGTCCCCAGCATCCCCAGTCCATACACCCTTCCCCCCACATCTCAGCTCAGAGCCTTCCTTGACCCAGCCCTCAATTCTGGAATGGATAATCTCTCTCTCTCTCACACACACACACACATGTGTGCGCACACACACACACACACACCCTACTATCTTTCCAGGCTTCTCTCCATCCAAGCACTCATCATACCCCAGTGCAATTATCTGTTTGTTTCTCTTACTGTTCTGTGGACAAAGACCCTGTTATGTACATCAATATATCCTCAGTGCTGAGCACACAGTAGACAATGGTTTACTGAATCTACCTTAGTGCCCCACAAAACACATGTTTGGCCACATCTGAAGCCACAAAGTAAAGCTTTTAAAATCCCTGTATATGTATACATCTAGCCCCATGCTTTTGAAAAACATGAAACCTGGAGAAACTCTGACCCTGTTTATATCCAGAGCAGGTCCCATATGATGAAAATCGTGTAAAGGGATATTTTCAGTAGGTAATGGAGGAAATCGGAATTCACAATGACATGGTACAATTGGAGTTTCAGAATAAAATCCAGTAAAAAAAAAAAAAAAAACTCAAGGAACCATGATTGAGAAAGAGAAATACTTTAGAAGTGAGATGGAAAATTATAACTACAGGTAAAAGTATCACTTGATAATATCTAGGAGGGGTGGTGGAATTCAGGCTTACTGAAAATGAGAATCTTGGCACCATATCTAAAAAGAAAAATATGTAGACTTGATATCTGCCATAGACGCTCTCGGAACATCACCCCTATACCCTTAGCCTTTCCATTTGCTCTGTCACTATGTGCAGCCTTGGGACTGAGGCCTCTTTTTTTTCCAAACTGAGCAAAGCTATGCAGCTTAGGGACAAGATAGGCTGGAAGTTTCAGTGAATTAACACCCCAAGAGTAGCTCTCTGCCAATTGACTTCTCAGGAGGGGACAGCTCCTTCACTCCTTAGGTTAGATAATTCTGGGGCTCTTGTTTTATAGCTATTCTCAGAGTTCCCTGAGAACAGAGAATTAAGCAGAACTGAGCCTCAGTCACACACTATTGTAACTGGCTCACTAGTGCACCCTTAATTAGCTTTCTTCCCTTTGATGTATCATGTCCCTACTTTTCTAACAAGGGTCCCTGTACTTCCCTAATAAATTCTTTGTTCTCAATCCTTGCCTTGGGGTCTGCATCAAGGACAACCTTGAACTTTAAAAATGTATCAGGGCACAGGTAAGAAAGAGAATCTATCCCAGGTGATTCAAATGAAGAGAAGTCAATACAAGAGCTATCTATGGAGGTGCAGACGGGGTTAAGGAAAGAGGGAAAAGATGTTCCAGGCACTAGCAACAACTGGAAGCCTTTACTGTCCTTAGGCCTAAGGGGCCAAGGGGTGCAAGTATTTCTCAAGGAGCTCTAATCATAGGGGAATGCAGCTACTTTCAGAGTCAAAGTACCAAAGCAGGAAGAAAGAAGAAAGGAAATACTGTGACCTGCGTCTTCTCCCACCCTCACATCATCTGCCAGTGCCTCCCAGTGGCTGAACCTTCCTAGACATTAGTTACCAAGGGAATCTGGGTCAGGTGGTCCCCAGGGATCGATCTCCCAGCCACAGAGAAGGGTGGATATTGGACTTGACAAATCACACAAAGAATAAATAGTTTTCCTGTTTATCACATTACAGTGTTGCCTCTTGCTGATACCATGTGAGATTCTAGATTCTATAACTGGAGAATTCAGAGAGCCTTTCTGCAACACTGTAAAAATGATTAAAAAGTTAAGGCATTAAGACCCATTATTAAAAAAATTCAAGGCTCATTTAGCTCAAAGAAAAGCAATCTGAAGGATCAATTAATATTTTTTCATTGCATGTAATAGCACTTTGCTTATCAAGAAGATAGGCTCCAACATAATAGATTTTTTTGTCAGAAACCTCAAGACCAGGGATGGAAATAATGCAGCAGAGTGGAGCTGCACTTCAGAACATAGAGGGTGCAATTGACAAATGACATATTCAGCAGATAAGTAGTACCAGCAAGAGTAGTAACAGCTGACATTTGTTGAGCACATGCTATGTACTAGACACTGTACTGTGAGCACCATAAGTATGACCTCTTGAAATTCTCTAGACAGCCCAATTATATAGATATTATTATTCCCCTTTGTATGAATTTGTTAGGGCTGCCATAACAAAGTATCACAAATTTGGTGGCTTAAACAACAAAAATGTATTGTCTGGAAGCTCTGGAGCTAGAAGTCCAAGATCAAAGTGTCAGCAGGATTGGTTCCTTCCAAGAGATGAGGGAAAATCCGCCCCATGTCTTTCTCCTAGCTTCTAGTGGTTTGCTGGCAATCCTTGGCAATCCTTGGCATTCCTTGGTTTGTGGATCTCAGGCTTCATCTTCACAGGGAGTTCTCCCTATGTGTATGTATGTCTGTGTCCAAATTTTCTTTTTCTATGAAAATACCAGTCATATTGGATGAAGGCCCTGATGACCTCATCTTAACCAATTGCATTCAATAATGACCTTATTTCCAAATAGGTCACATTCTGAGACACTGATAGTTAGGGCTTTCATATATGAACTTTGAGAGGACATGGTTCAACCCATAACACCATTGTCAGATGAGAAAACTGAGTCAGCAAAAATGTAAGCAATGTAAGGTTTGCCCAACTAGAAAGTGCTTAAAAAGATATTCAGTGTGCTGGAAAGCTTTTGTCAGATGCTTGAGACCAGTGTTACAGAATGACAAAGAGTTGGATTAAGATTAGAAATATTGTGATCAAGATATAATCAAGAAGGAAAGGAATTAAATAAAAAGCTAGAAGGAGAGGTAGACCTGAGAGATTGGGGCAGGCAGGTGATCCTAAGAGAAGGGAGGGAGAAAATCAGGTTATATCCTCTGTACAGCAGCTCCTCCAAGAGTAAGGAGCATCTACCTGCCAAGGCAGACAGCCTCCCACCTCCACCCCAATGACTGCAGTTGCCATTGGTCTGCCTTTCAGCCAGCTTATAGTCATAAGAATATTTTCCACCTATTTATTGGAATTCCTGGAAAAGAAAGGAAAATCTATCAAGAAGCTTAAAAATACTAATGCCTGATTGAAGAAACGTTCAGCGTAAGTGAGTTTAATTGGTATGATCATTAGTTTTTTTGATGGAAGTGGAGACTAGAATTGCATTTATAGAAAGCAACAGAGGCCATGCTGGACACAGTGCCAACATTCCTAGGAGGAAGGGAAAGAGGATCAGTGTGTTACATAGCCAACCAATGTGTCCACATTATTCATGCTAAAGAAAACTGGCAAATTCTCAATAGCTTCCTTTCTGCACATTTCTAAAAACCTTGAATCCTACCCTTTCTTGAAGCCTTTCATGCCTTGACTTTCGTATCTTCAATGCCTTCTGGTTTAGTCAGAGCAGGCACATCACTGTAACAAACAGCTTCAAAATTCTCAATGGCTTAATGCAATAGGTGTTTATTTCTCCTTCCTCCCCTAGTCTGGTGCCCATTCTGGAACCAGAATCCTTAGGGAGTTTCCCAGAGTCACATAAGTGGCAGAGTCATGATCTGAGCCCAAATAGGCTACTTCCAAAAAGTCAATGTGCTCTTAAGAACCTGCAGCTCCTGGTTCCAGTGTCTCTATAGTCACAATTGGCTAACTTCTGCAACAAACAATCCAAGTTCCCAATGACTTAGCACATTGAAGGTGTATTTCTCATTCACTTCACAGACCAGTGGAGGTGGTTCTGGTTGGCAGCTGTTCACATGCCCTGTCAGGGACCCAGCCTGCTTCTGTATTGAGGTTACACTCTCCTCTGTTCCTCAGAGAACGCTCTGCTCAACTGGCATACGAGGAAAAGAGAAAGCTAAGGATCAGTCGGGGGAATTTTATGTACCCTGCCTGGAAGTGAAGTAGATCAATTGCTGTCCACATTTCACTGGTCTGAACCCAATCACATGACCACACCTGGCCACAAGGGAGTCTGGGAAATGTAATCTAGCCTTGTTCCCAGGAAAAAAAGGGAAGCAGTTTCTGTCACAACTTCATATTAATACCTCAGACCAATCTATGTGTAAGAAAAAGAGGAGGAAGAAGAAGAGGAGGATAAGGAAAAAGAGGAGGGAGGGAAGGGAGGAAGAAAGAAAAGGAAGGGAGGGAAGGAAGAAAGGGAGGGAAGGAAGAGAGGAAGGGAGGAAGGAAAGGAAGGAAGGAAGAAAGAGAGGCAGAAGATAGATTCTGCTCCATGTAAACTCGAGTTTCACATCTCATAAGGAGTCTTATTTGCCTTCATTTGGTCCTGGATTAATAGAAGGTACATTGCAGCTGCAGGCACAGGCAGCCTTGCTTTCTGAAATTTCTGAGAAATACAAATTATCTTCAGCATGAATAAGTTAGTGTATAGAAACTTCATTCCCAAGAGAATGGCTCATTAAGTCTCCCTCTATGTAAAAATATAATTATTCACCAACTGTGAGACATGTATTTTTCCATCCTTCTGAGAACAGAACCAGAGGCAGGAGCCTAAATTGCAGCATGAGATATTTTTGGTTAAATAGAAGTTTGAGAGAGCATGTGCGAATATTTGAACAGCATTCCTAAGAAGGTGTGTGGAATCTCCTCTGGAGGTTTCTAATGGACAATATAGAATCACTTCAGTCCCTAAAAGGAAGAGTATTAACCTAACTATTAGTACCCAAGTATTCTGGGATTGCAAATTACTTAAGCATGAAGTTTTATACTCTAGTGCCCTAATGTCTGGAATGGAGTTAGGACAAATGTCAAACCTGCAGCTTCTTTCACAAAATCGATAAAGCTACCTCCTAGAACACAATTACAAATTTTTACTTGATCCATGAAGCATATCATATATAAAATGTTGTCATTCCAATTGGTGAGGAGCTGTGCACAAGATGGCAACCACCTTTCCCTCCTTTGACCTGCAAAGGGAATACATAGGGTTAGACTTCCCTTCTTACACCTATTTAGGAGCATAAAGAACCTGTGTAAAAACACGAAGAACCTCAAGAACATCAAGTGACATAGATTGTGGGGTCCACTTCAATTGTTCCCATTTCTCCAGGACCTTGGGCCCTCAAGTTTTTGTAGTCCTAATATTCAAGTTTCAATTCCTCAGAGCAATAAGACCACTGAAATCTCAGTTCAGCGATGCAACCTTTTGTCTAGTGCTGTGTGCTTGGTTCCTTAGCTTTTGAACCTACAATTTTTTTGAGTCTGTAAATGACTTGAGAGGAAATGAAGCTCAGAGTGTCAGACTCACCTCACATATTTCTCTTCTCTCCAAGATCCTCACCTATCGAGTTCTGGCTGCCTTAGTAGCTTTCTGATATCTGTGAACATAATTTCAAAATAAATTATCAAGTTTTTCTCACTGTTATAGGTGGAAGAGTTTATACTCGAGCCTTTTCAGACAGTAAAGTGACATCTCTATTGTTCTGAAAGGAAACCTAATACTCTGTATATAGGGGAGAAACCATTGAAAAATAAGGCAAAATAAATGTGTTTGCAGACTAAAAAAAAAAAAAAAAAACTGAGAATACTTTTCACCAGCAGACCTGCCTCCAAGGAGAATTTTAAGCAGAGAGAAAATTAAGAGGAAAACACAGACATGCAGAAAGGAAGGACAAGAGAAATAGTCAATATAAGTCAAATTGGCTATCTAAAATAATAATGTCATAAAGGGCTTTAAAATTTTTTATAATTTTTTTATTTCAGCATATTATGGTGGTACAAATGTTAAGGTTACGTACATTGCCCTTGCCCCCCTCCCCCCTCCAGTCAGAGCCTCAAGCCTGACCATCCCCCAGACGGTGCACATCGCACCCATTATGTATGTATATACCCATCCACTCCTCCCTCCTCCCGTCTGCCCGACACCCAATAAATGTTGTTCCTGTGTGTCCACTTAGGTATTGATCAGCTAACACCAATTGGCTGGTGAGTACATGTGGTGCCTGTCCATCCATTCTTGGGATACCTCATTTAGTAGAACGGGTTTCAGCTCCATCCAGGAAAATACAAGAGGTGCTATATCACCATTGCTTCTTATAGCTGAATAGTACTCCATGGTATACATATACCACATTTTATTAATCCACTCGTGTCTTTTTCAAGCATTTTTTTCTCCTTGAAGCTGTATCAGAATGTAATTTAGCAATATTGATCGAATATGAAAAATTTGGTTTTATAAGCCAAAGAATATAAAAGACTACTTACTTAGTTATTCATTTAGTAAATATTGATTGATTAAACACCTAATATGTGCTAAGCATTGTCTTAGAGGATGAGTAAATATCTAATTGTGATAAGCACTGTTTTAGAAGATGAAGATTTTAATACAAAGATAGTTTCTTTTCTCAAGTGCTCATATTTCTAGTGTTGAGATGGTCAAAAAATCAAACCACTATAAAACAATCAAATACTTTTGTAATGGAGGGAAATATGCAATTAGAACAGAGGAGAGACAAAGAATTTTGTGTATGTTGATAATGCAATGGCTTTGTTGCAATAAATTGTTTTACCTTAGTGACTAGACTATGTCTTAACTTAAGGAAATATGATATAAAAATATATAAAATAGATTAACTAGAGAGTTTGGAGTTGCATAAAACGTTCTGCTAAAAATTCCTCTACTATGTTTAAAATATTCACATATGCATGGACATATGTAAAAAAGATTTACACAAAATTTGTATGTGTACAGCTTCTGATTATTAGGATGGATTTATAGCTCTGTGATAGAAAATTGTTTTTATGGTTCCCAGGTTTTCCAGTAGAAACACTTATTATAGTTTCATGAAATGCTATAACTGGTTTTACAGAAGAACTCACGCTTGCTGTGATAATTGGATTATTCAAGCACCAGCTTACAGATGATCTGCCTGAGTATAAAATAGTCATTGGGAAATTCAGGCTTAGACCAATAGCATTACTATATGGAATGGCTCTATATGTGTGGAACTAGATATGCACAAAATCAAGAAACCAAATTCTGATCAGACACATCACATCTGTAAAACCTGCACGTCCTAGTTTCTGCTGATTGCACAGCCATATAGAGCTGTTGCAAGCAATGCATTGAAAGTTCTGAATCTTGAGTGTCTGCTGTTGCTGCCTACAGCATTTCACCCTTGGATGTGCCCTTGTGATCCGTGAGACTCTGTCATACTCAAACCATGCTGAATCAATATAGATACTCTACTTGTACTGGATGGAAGATGCTGTACCAGTTTACTTCAATTCAATACTTACGCAACATTCCAATGAAATGCAGAGCAAGATTTTGGTAAACTATTTAAAATGTTAATAGAAAGGTGGTAAATGAAATACTGTTATTTAGGTACAGCTTTTAGTTGGTATTCAACATAAAAACCCTAATTGCAGAAATGAACACACAGTAAAACTTAAAATATTATTATGAAATTCAAGCACTACAGTTTTGCTGTCAAATAGAGGGCTATTTATGGCGGAAATACAATGGAAACACCCATTCACATTTCAAACAATGATACAAGTAATCGTTTTGAGCCTGTATGATAAATATGAGCATATATTATCTGAATGCATACTCATCGGAAAGATGGATTAGATTTAAAAAGTTTTGAAATTTTAAGTCATATTGTATCATATTATCTTTTATACATTTTAAGAAAGGCAGTGAGTATTTTGAACATCTGCTTTGCTAGGTTTTATTCTATAATATTCTCACATAATTTTGACTAATAAGTGTATTGATTAAATATGTATAAAAGCAATCATACACTTATATCTGGGCCTTTGCTCTGTCTGCGATATTGTTTCAATGCAATGGCTTATACTGTAATGTTAAGTAATTTATAATGGAGTTGAGAAGACACATGTCTTTATATGAAATAAGAAATAATAGGTATCAAAATGTGGGATGCATATGATAATTGCAATAGTAGAATGGTAGGTTACAGAAGAAGACATAGATGTAGTAGGTATTGCCATGAATTTCTTCATATGTTAAACATACACAAACATACACACACCCTACATATGTATATACATGTATATGTGCGTGTTTGTGTTTATACATATATATTTACATAATGACAACATGTAGTACCAAAGTTTGGGCTTAAGATTCAAAGAGACTGACTTGCTTATATATCATCTCTGTAAACTTGAGCAACTGTTAGAACCTTCATTTCCTCATTTGTGAAATGAGGATATTAATACCCACATCACTGGGTTTTTATAAGACTAAAATATAATAAATATGTAAAACACCAATTTGTAATGACCAATAAATTGTGATTATTATAATGATGACCAACACGATTAATAACTTTCCATAAAAATATATGCTTTCCTTGCTCAGTAAAAAATTTTATAGTTATAAATTAATAATTTTTACTTTAGTTTCTGTACTATTAAGCTACAGAAATGCCACATGTACATGACAGTGGGATAGTCACAATTATCAGATTGAAGAACAGATTGTAAATTTGTTGCTAAGCCAGCAGAAGATACGGTTGTCAAAGTTTCCGAAGGTGCAGAGTATGTGATACTTTAAGCAGTGATGAGTGAGTTTGGTCAAAATGTTCAAATCATGTGTATAATCCATTTAATGATGATTCTATTCTTCTATTCTCAGTTGAAAAATAAAATAAGTCTTGCTTACTTTTTTCATAAAATGAGGTGGCCACATAAAACAATTTTATGAAATATAAGTTGTGGAATACATTTTTATTTTTAATGGTCTGAATAAAACTATATTAGTTTTGCCTCTTACAAAAAAGGAACATAATTAAGAGAATATAATACCATTAGATAAAACCGTATCTGTAAATTAAATCCCACCAAAGAGTGTTTTTATTATAACAGTTATTTATAATCCAAATACTGTCACCAATTTTTCTTTAAAACTGTTGTTCACTCCATCACTGCCCTAGATTGCAAAATGAGCACAGTGTTCCAAATATAAAGGGTAACTAATGTATTTTGAGAATCAGATTATAGACTAGAACAGACCCAAGCCTTAACTTTTGGCTCTTACGTATGACCTTGAGCAAGTGTTCCAGTTACCCAGTGTTACACAAGAAACCACACTGAAATTTAGTGACTTAAAACAACACCAATTATTTATTTTGCTCATAAGTCCATAATTTGAGCAAGGTTGGCAAGGATAGCTCAGCTCTTCCCCATGAAGCATCAGCTGAGGTGGCCAGACTGGGAGCTGGAGAATCCACATTCCAGATAGCTCACTCTCCTGTCTGGTAAATTGGTGCTGGTTGTCAGCTGGGAGCTTGGCCAGAGATGTGGGCCAAGAACCTAAGTTCTTCTCCACATGGTCCTCTCCATGGATGCTTGGCCTTGCTCCTAGCACAGTGGGTAGTTTCTAAAAGTAAGCATCTTAAAGAAGCAGACAGAAGCTCTGTCACCTTTTATGACTTAGCCTAGGAAGTCACATAAAGTCACCTCAACTGTAGTCACAAGTATGCTGGATTTGAAAGGAGGGAACATAGACCTAACATTTTTGTGGAAAGAGTGTCTATGAGCCATTGTCAGAATAACATATGGTTTGGAGGACATTTTTGGGGCCATTTTTTGGCCCCAAAACATTGTTTGGCCCCCAACAATCCGCCACAGCACATTATTTAATATCACTTAGCTTCAGTTCCATCATCTAAATAATAAAATGCTAGTAGATACTCTTCTGACTACTTGATACATGTTACATTTATTAAACCCTCAAAACAGCCCCTGAATTAGGTGCTTTTATTCCCATTGTCTCCATAATTCCTGGTTTGCAGATGGCTGTCTTCTCCTTGTGTCCTCACATGTAAGAGAGCAGAGAGCTTGATCTGTTCAATCACTTATAAGAGCCCTAATCCCATTCATGAAGGCTCCATCCTCATGACCTAATCACCCCCTAAAGTCCCTACCCTCAAATACTGTCACATTGGGGATTTAGGCTTCAACGTTCAAATTTTGGGGGGACACACACTGTCTATAGCACAGATCTTACAGATGAGAAACTAATGCACACAAAAATGTTAGCTGACATGACCAATCTAGTAAAATACAGAAGTCGGACTTAAATCCATGTAATCTAGTTTCAAAGGCCACATTCTTTATTATTTTTGTAGTTAATTTTTATAAGAATAAATGACAAGTTGTATACAAAGTGCTTAGCAAAACACCTGGTTCATTCTGAATGCTCAATAACTGCAAATGGTTTTGCCAGAGCTATTATTTCTAATATATCTTAGAGTGAAATACTGGGTGTTTTCTCTTTGAATATATTTTTCTTTATTCATAAAAATAAATTTATTTTGGTTTTTAGAGTATGCAAGAAAGAAATAAGGAAAGAAAAGTGAGAAGATGTCCTTATTGGATATTTAGAAAAAATCGTGAAAAAGGAACAAGAATCTCTGCTTAGGGGATAAAAAGCTAAACAATGCCTCATTATATGGTATTTGAGAATAAGGTGATAAATATATTTACCAAGCACATTTTTTATTAATAAAAGTAGTGCTAAATGTGAAGAAAGTAGTATTAACGTGGGCTTAAGTATGGTTGACCAAAATAAACCTGGGGAGATAAAATTAAAAATCACATTAGGGCCAGGCGTGCTGGCTCACACCTGTAATCCTAGCACTCTGGGAGGCCAAGGCAGGAGGAGCACTTGAGCTCAGAAGCTCGACACCAGCCTGAGCTAGAGTGAGACTCCGTATCTAGCATAAAAATAAATAAATAAATAAATCACATTAGAAGAATGTTGGAACACTTAAAGAGTGATCTATATTTATAGAAACAATATGGTCAGCATTTTATCTTGTGCCAGTATTATTACCAGATTATATTCAAAATGGCAATTAAAAAATAAAAATTTGGCCTAATCCTATAAACTATTGATATAAACTTTTGGTCTCCATACCTTATCTTAACATCCAGAGTAGAAATGTATACCTATAAACAGCTTTAGAATTTTAACTTTGCTTGTCACCAGCCTCAGACTATGAAAGTATTTATGACTTTATTTTCCAAATAACGTCCTGTTCTTGACACTTGTCCGTCTCTTGAATGTATGTACTTTTTTCAGATTATCTTTAACATACAAATTGTGAATCTATAAATGAGAAAAGGTGGTGGAAGATAAAACTAATCTAATACATTCACTTTATGCTTATTAATGGCAACTTACCTGGGTTTGCCAGTGTGCGTGTGTATGTGTATAGTGTGTATGTATATATATGAGAGATCTTCCAAAGGTTCGTGGAAAGTGCATATTATGAAAAAGACATGTATTTCAAAATTGCTTTGCACCTAAATAAATTTGCACTAACTTGTTAACGTGTCTTGACAGGATCTAGTTTGAGGCACTAAGAAAGATAAGATATCAGTTGGAAAAGAGCCTCTATTGGGGCAATATGAATTTCTAAAATTGAAGCAAGAACAAACATCAAATTTATGGGAAATCTTGGGTGGAAGAATGGTGGAATCATCAGAGCTTTATGAAAAGTTTATAGGGACAGTACTCCAAGAAATTATCAGTTTACATTAAGCTTTCTTTCTGCAAGGCCTAAGAACAATACCATCTGCTTATGATTGACAGTGTTTTGAGACAGTTAGCCAAAATTTTAGCAGAAAAATATCCAGGAAAGCCTCACCAAAAAGTCCCTCTCTACCACAACAATTCTCCTGCTCATTCTTCTCATTAAAGAAGGGCAATTTTGTGGAAGTTTAAGTTGGAAATCATTAGGTATCCACCTTACAGTTCTGATTTGGCTCCTTCTGACATCTTTTTGTTTCCTAATCTTTAAAAAAAATCCATAAAGGGCACCCATTTTTCTTCAGTTAATAATGTAAAAAAGACTGCATTAACATGTTAAATTCCGAGAACACTTTGTTCTTTAGGAATGGATTAAGTAGCTGGAATTATCACTTACAAAACGGTCTTGAATTTAAAGAAGCTTATGTTGAGAAACAAAGTTTACATTTTTTATTTTTATCTTTTAATTCTGTTTTTCCACAAACCTTTTGAAGTGTGTGTGTGTATCCCTGTTTATTATTAGTAGGTTATTCTGAAGAAACAAAATACCTCTCCTGTATGCTTATTTACCCTTAAAGTTTAGGGTTGTTTTTCTTATATTTTTATTTTGAAATTCCTTAATCTTTTCTGCCTTCTCTAATTACATGACAACAAAATTTATTGCACAACAGAATCTAGGAGAACACTGCCTTTGCCAATTTCTTAAATTTCTTTTATGAATTCTATTATCTTGAGAAATAAGGCAGATCACATATTTTACTGATAAGTCATTCAGGTTTATCTAAACTTACAGACTATTGAACACCAATGAGGGAGAAGCAGTCAATTATATTAATACCAGTTCCTATCACACAAGATGCAATTGAATATTTCATCAAATGGTGACAACTACACAGCATGATATGCCGACTAGAATTTCTCACGGTTCTTTGTCTTCTAGTTCTCTGATAATAAGAATAAGCCTAAAAAACACTGCTAGCAACATGTAGCCTAACCATTCAATATTTAAAATAAAGTATGTATAGAACAGGGGGTTCATTTCTTGATTTTTGTTTTAGCAGAGATATACTTTGTGTGTGTGTGTGTGTGTAACTAAAAGTACTCTTCCACTGTATTTCAATCAATACTTCAATATGCTGATTTCAGTTTTCCGGGGATGATGAAATTTCAAACATCTATAAGGAAAATTATATTGTAACATATATACTTCATTAGTAATAGCAATATTTCCATCACTACACTAATATTGAGTGTGCCTTTAATACTTTTCTCTTTAATGTTTGTCTGTAAAAATTTACTTTGACTTTTATATGTGTGATATCTATCATTGTTATTTTAAATAATCACTTAAGTTTCCTCAAATTATAAACATATTTTTGAAATAGAAAACCGTATGCTTTAACTTAGATTATTTATTTTGTGAGAATATTTGTGTTATATTTTATAGATCTACCATTTCTAAATCACATTGTATACATTCTTCTAGCATTCTTACTACTTTTATCAGTAGGTGCATGGCAACAGAAAATCTAAAAATAATTTCACTCATCTTTCATGAATAAGAATTGTTTGTAATTTTATTATTCCCAATTGATTATGTATGTTCAACTTTTATGAAGAGATTTAGGAAGATATGAGATTTGTGTTAAACATAATTGATTAAACATATACGTTCATCTTCAATTCCCTATGAAGACTTCACTAATAAGAGTAAGGGTATATAAAAGGTTAACTTTGATAGGGATAAAGCAAAGGATAAAGGGAAAAGAAAATATGAAAATATGTCAGGTGAGAAAAATCAATATGTCAACAAAATTTCAGAAAAGGAAAATCAAATGAAGAATGATAACTCACTTAGCAATGGAATGTAGTATGAATGCCTACAGGAAGAGAAGCCACTTTCACCTTGTGCTTTTCTATTGAGTATATACTGAGGAGTGGAACTGTTATACCTGATGGTATTCCTATGTTCATCTATAGTAGATGCTGCCAAATAATATCTACTATAAATGATAGCACCAATTTAAATTCCTCCAGGATTATGAGAGTTAATAATGCTCTATATTCTCAGCAACCCTTGGTATTGTGTATTTCTTTCACCTAAGGCATTCTAGAAGATGGTAGTAATATGGAATTATACATTGAAATAAGTTTTTAAAATGGATCTTTGAGAAATTAGGTACAGTAGATAGAAGAACATTATAGAAGGGAGTGAAACATGAAAACAGAAAAGCAAGAATTTAGAATGACTCAAACAGTTTGATTTTTACTTGTGGCCAAAAAGAAGTAACATCTGCTATTTGAGATAAACCAAGAAAATCTATGAAAAAGATTTTAGAAAGTCATTTTAAGATATGAGATCAAATAACTGAGATGACAAATAAAAGAGGAGAGCCCCACAATTGTCCCAACTTAATACTATCTTGAGAGAATGTCTAGGCCATAGCACAGGGAGAAAGCACCCTGATAAAACCTTGTAGATTCCCTCCATGGACTTTGGATTGAAAAGTCAGATCTGAGAGTCCAGTGAGACAAAAGCAGCTAGATTTTATAGACAGAGTATGAGTGAGAAGAATGCTGCTCTGAAAAAGATTTCCAAAGAGCTGCAGAGTGTTCACCTGAATTTTGTTAATAAGCAAATAATACAACAAACGCGATAAAAGAGATCATAAAAAGTATGGAATGTTTCTAAAATAACAGAAAAAGAGGAAAAGCAAATAGCAAGGTAGACTTAAACCATATCAGTAATCACATTAAATATAAATAATCTAAGCACCCCAATTAAAAGCAGAGATTGTCAAATTGTATTAAAAAAAAAAGACCAAGATATATGCTGCCTACAATAAACTTAATTTAAATATAGCATGACATAATGGCCCCCTAAAACAAGTGAGATCTGAAAAATGAGTGCTCATGGGAGTTAGCAAGAAAAGTGGATCATGGGGTGAAGATAGAGAGGAGATCTTTTCAACAGAGGAAAAGGCTTAAAGTGGGAGAAAGAGCATAGCAATTCATGGAAATTAAAAAGCATACATTCTAATAGGGAATGGTTTAAAAAATTAAATATAACCTGTGTCAGATTTTGTGAACTCCCTTGGATAGGGAAACATAATATGGAATATTGTAGTGGGTGCAGCAGAAGTAGCAATTTCAAAAAGGGAATCAGGGAAAGCTTCACTGATACAGTGACATATGAACAAGGACCTGACGTAAGGAAGTGAGCAGACCATGAGGAGACCTGGGTAAGCACAAGTGTTAAAAAGGTCCTACGGCAGGAGCCAACTTTGGATGTCCAGCATTCTGACTGGAGTGGAGTACCTGAAGGAAAAAGAAGTAGGAATTAAAAAGCAGGATCATGGAATGGGTGGGGAGCAAAATCATGCAATGCCTCATAGGCATTTATCAGGGCAAAAACTTTTACTCTAGGAGGAATGGAAAGCCATTGGAAGGCTCAGCCCCTAGCCATGTTACATATGTTTTAAAGTGATCATCAACTGCTAGGTTGAAAATAGACTGTAGAAGGGCAAAGCCTTAACCAAGGGGGTATGGGAGAAGGATATTTTTATCTGATATGGTTGGGAAGGTAAGCAGGGCCAACTCTTGAATAACCTTGTAATCCACAGTAAATATTTTAAACTTTAACATTTAAATGGCAGGAAGTCATCAAGGTTTTTACTACAGAACAATGTAGAGAACGATTTCTGTGTTTAAAACTGAGTTATCCAACATGGTAGCCACTAACCATGTGAGGTTATTGGGCACTTGAAATGTGGCCTAGAGTGAATTGAGACGTGCTGTGAGTGTAAAAATACCTATAGGATTTCAAACACTTAGAACAAAAAATAATAACAAAAAAAGAAATCCAAAGAATGTACAATATTCCAATGCTTGATTATATGTTGAAATCTTATTTTGAATGTATTGCGTTAAAGAAAATATGTTAGTAAAATATAATTTCAGCTGTTTCATTTTTAATGTAGCTACTACAAAATTTAAAATTGTGTATATGCGGCACTTTATATTAGAGTAGGTTTAGAAGATTGCTCTGTCTGCAGAATGGATTAAAGCGGGCAAGAGTAAATGCTGAGAGGGCAATTAGGAGGCCACTTTCAGGAAGAATCTGAATATCACTGACCTATTCCAAGTATCCAGGGATCTTAGGAGATGTCCTAAGCATTCTGAGAAGATTCTAAAAGGAAGTAGCAAATTAGCTGAAAACACTTCAAATGAAATGTTATTTAAATTATTTTTTTAGTTACTAAAGTGCATAAATAAAAGATAATGTTTTTCTGCACAGAATTAAGTTATAAGCAGGCTACTTTAATATATAAACTGTGTAGTTCAATAGAAAACAATTATTTTATTGACTATATATATAAGTTGGATTTATTGAATATATTATGATATGTTGTCTGATAGCTACTGTGTCAAGATTAAATATAGTAATCCAATACTTTTTAAAGAATATTTTATTTATGAAAATGTCAGTTGTGGTGATTATATATTATTCATTACTCTGAAGTTCTACAGCTTTAGAAAAATATTTTGATGATAAAGTCTTTCTATTGATTAACCATATAGTATTAATTTATCAGCAAATTAGAGAAGATCCTGGTGGTACATAGTCATGTACCGTCAACTTCCTGTTGATATTGATACTGAATTACCAACTTTTTAATACTAATTTTATAGAACTGATACGTTTTCTTCTCATGAATCACTAGGTCATTTATAAAAAAATCTTATAGAATCAAACATAAACTATAAAAAATGCAGTTACAGCGTGTACAAAAGAAAAGTTAGCCACCAAGAAAGGGATTTAAGACACCAGCACCAAACTGGGATTTTTCTCCTTGAGTACTCAGAAGGACTGAGAGAGAAGTGGAATGTAAATGAATTTTGAACAGTAGGATTCAATTATTTAATGTCATCCTCCAGAACTACACAAAATCATCTCCCTTATTGCCAATTGCGGACGTCCCCACACTTAGGAAAGCACTGATATTTTGTGTGTGTGTGTGTGTGTGTGTGCATATGTATGCTTGAGGTATGCTTTTAAAAATTAACGATCTCAGTTAAAGTATGGTGTCATAGTTGTGTTACTAACTTTGAATTACTAATTTCATTTATTAATGTTAATATATGTTGACTTTTCTGTGTATGTGTGACACTAAACTCTGAGATCCAAAACATGCATAAATTAAAATATGTTGTACATGTAAAAATAAAAACTGTAACAATAATAGACTAAAAAATTGTTTTTCCTATTTGTACAGCTTGCAGACCAGGATTCTATAAAGCATTTGCTGGGAACACAAAGTGTTCTAAATGCCCTCCACACAGTTTAACCTACATGGAAGCAACTTCTGTCTGTCAGTGTGAAAAGGGTTACTTCCGAGCTGAAAAAGACCCACCTTCCATGGCATGTACCAGTAAGTCTATACATTTTAAATTTGGAAATTCAATATCCAACCCTTTGGTCTCTTTATTCTAAATTTTAAAAATAAGTAAATGTACAAAATCTGTGTCATCAATACCATTTGCCTTGATATCAGTCAAGGGAAAACCTCTCTCTTGTCAGCATAGTTTCTTTTCAACTGCTTATAAAGAATGTGTTTACTCTTCAAAACTCATATTGGTTCATGATATACGAATAGCAGCAATGGTTTGAGGTCCTGCATATTCCCTGTAACTATAGTCTTTCCTTAGGAAGTTAAAGCAGTTTAAGGATACATGAGAAATTATGAACAAAACTTCTTTCTTTGCTGCAACCCTTGACCACTTTAAGATACATCAATTTAGGACCATAAAGTTAATGTGCAAGGGAGATTCCGGAGGAAACTTTAAAAGTCATTATGTTATTGTTATGCAAAAAAGTTCGAGTTTCCTTGACATTTATCTTTAAAGGAAGGTATTTTTGAGTTTGTCCACATTTCCCCTCTTACTATCTCTCTGATTTTTTGTTTGGAAGCAATAGAATATTAAATCTAAATGTGAAGGTCATTTTAATGCATCACTGAGAATTTTAAATTATTTGTATTCTTCTATTATTAAAATACTGTAAAATATCTGTACATTTAAAAAACAAAAGTGAACATATTAATACTTTGCTAAGCTATGCAAAAGTAAAATGTCACCTTGTTAGATATAAAAGATAATCATAGTGAAAATTTGCATTTCTTGGCAATGAATTGGTACCAAAATGTTGCTTCTTTCATGTAATTCCATAGAAGCAAAAATAAATTGAGAATTATATAATGTCACACATTCCTTAGAGACAATGATGAAGATGTTCCATTTTAACTTACCTGATATATGTAGTTCATAGATTTTTCTACATTTCTATGGACTTTATTATAAAATATTTTTATAGAACACATTTAATAAAAATACAACACATTCATTAGTAGATGTAATTTTTGCTTTCTGATTGTAAATGCTAAGTGACTGCTTTCTTCAGAAAATTACAGTCTGGGAAATTACTAATTGAGTTTTTTTTTTTTAAACTGAGAACATATAATAGTAAAAAGAAAATTCTAAATATAAGTTCTTACTTGACTATGGAAATAGTTTTAACAGGAAAACTTTGCTATTACTATACATATATAATACTTCTGGTATGATTACTATTTATTATTTTATTATGTTATGGACAAAATACAATTTAGGTAGATGGTAGTATTTCAAATGGTTACACTCCTACCAAGCAAGTGTCTCTCAAAACCTACATAGAGGTTTAATGGAGCTTCTTAAGTGAATGATAGAGGAGAATCTCCTCTTTATATTTTCTTAAGAGGCTATAAATATGCAATTGATAAATTAAAGTAATAAATTGATTCCCATCAATATAACTCTTTAGTGAAGTAGTACAGTGAGTAGTTGGGAAGGCTTAGAGTTCTTTGGAGTTAGAAACAAGTGAAGGAAATAGATATAGGATGTAACAAGATCTATAAGCATGCTAAGCTAATCAGTCATTGTTGAATCAGATATGTATATTTTTTAATTTATCATTTTATGTTACTTGAATTTGCTTTCCTTTTTATTTCCTTTAATGGGTGACATTATAAATCACAATTTTAAAATGCTAGCCTGCTTTGGATATACTAAGTAGAAGCAGAGAAAGGCTTAATTCTATTATGTTTGGGGAGAGCTTTAGACTGGAAAGAACATGCCATTGTTGCTGTAGAATAGGAAAAAAGTATATGTTTCTCTCTACCCTTCACAGTTTTTAGTTGATACAGACTCCTGTAACTAAAAACAGATTAACAAGAGAAAAGAAAACAAGTTTATTAACATGTATGACTCACGTATATATGAGAGATACACAGGGAATGACTAAATCTCAAAGTGGTGGCTTTGACTTCAGGCTTAAACACAGTCTTCAACCGAAACAAAGAAGGAAGGATGTTGTGGAGGGCAATAATGGGGAAGTGACCAGGAAAGTACAGTTAAGAAGGATAAGGTTTGTTAGGCAGTGTCTTCTTCGTGGGTAAGAGTTTCCAGTGATTTAGTCATTTTTCTCTTCCTGAGAGGGAGAAGCACTTAAGATGGAGATTATTTTTCCTGCAGATGTAAATTTTCCTTAGAAAAGGACAACTTCTACTCTGTTTTCAAAGCTTCTCCTGTGCTTGCAGTTTCTCAAAATAATCAGCTCAAAATAATCCTGATGCCAAAAGGGCATATTTTGAATTAGCATATTCTGGTCTCCTAGAGTCATGTTTTGGAGTGTCATATTCTGATCTCCAACAGTTTATTTTAGGGTGGCATATTTTGGTCTACTACATTGTCATCAGGGATCATGACAATGATTTTCTTTTTCTTTTTCTTTGAGAACCTCCCCAAAGAAAAGTGAAATATGGAGCTTTAGTCAAGTGTCCCTAGTCCGGCCACAGGAAGCTCCTCATTCAAGGCTTCTTTCTGCTACTTTCTAAGGGATTATTTGCCTTGTTTAAAAAAAGACTCAGCATAGTGCACTAGGAAGTACACTGTTTTTTAGAACCAGATTATCAGAGAGTGAATCTTAGTGCCATAGGGACAAAAGAAAATCTTCTCTTCCACCTTCTCTGAAGGTCACTGAAATGAACCGACAGTAGACAGATTAATAGGAGAAAAAGGCATACAAACTTATTAGCATGCATAAGCATGGGAACCATGTAAAATATGAGACTCAAAGAAGGCCCATATGGTTGAGGCTTATCTACCCTCTTCATAGAAGAAAGGGAAATGGGGGCGTGGGGGTTAGGCAATTGTGAGGAGTAGTAAATTATTTGGGGGGAAATGAATGAGTCCAAATAACAATGGCCTGGGACAAAGTTTCTCTGTGCTTTGAGGGAGATGGCAGGAAGGTGAAGGGTAGAACATTGTTATAAAAAAAGTTGTTGTCTTAGGCAGATAAAGTCTCACAGGTAATCCCTTGGAACTGCCCATAAAAGGATAGATGAAAAGTCTGTCTGGGCATGATGATGACTTTATTTGCTTCTCCAGTGGTTAATCTTTCCTGATTATTTGTTGTGTTGACATAAAAGGAAGAAGCTCAGGCAAAGTAAATTTAAGTAGAGAGTTTATTGGGGCCAAGATTGAGGATTGCAACTCAGGATCATAGATTCAAGTTGCCCTGAATATACACTCCAATTAGCAGCAGTTACAACTGGATTTTTAAATGCAAAAAGACAGGGCAAGGAGTGGTCTAACACAAAGTTGTTTGTTAAGAATTTCATTGGTTTAAAGAAATATCATTGATTAGTGATTGGCTATACAGTGTTAAGCTACAGGGTGTGGGTTATAGTTTCTGGTGTGGCATTATTAAGTTACTTTCTACTAACTTGTGGCAATAGCAAGCAGTTTCAAGAGATTAATACATAGCTCAAAGGGGGGTAGAGGAGTAGGGCATGACTACTGTCTCATTTTTCTTTAAATTTAATTTTACTTTTAAATTATGTTGCTATCTCATTTTATTCCTTAGATGAGCATTCTTATCTTTCCCCTTTTCCCACTTTTGATCAAAAATCTTTCTTCTTGAAAGCACTGATAATCAAAATTTGAGTGTCAAGATGTCCCTCATCACCAAGAAGGCTCATTCCTGGATAGTGCTGTCAAAGTCATTGATCTGTGGCTCCTGTCATTCGTTTAAACATACCTAGTCTTCAGACTATGAAGAATTTAGTTTTCTCAGAAGAAGTAAATCACTGAGAGATGCATAGTGGAAATACAATGCACGTAAGTATTATAACTAAAAAGAAAATTGTAACTAAAAAGAAAATTCCAGAGGCGCTCACATTCCTGTTTCCTGCCCAGTCCTTCCTCCTGAATTCCACCTACTGGCTATGGTCTCTACTGGGACCTTGGGTGTTTCACAGATACTCCAAAATCATTGTTTACTTCACATGTGGCTGTATATGAATTCTCTTACCTTCCTACTACAAAACCTACAAACTTTTCTATATCTATGTAACTATTCTCCTTCCTACAAAATTACAGAAGGTTGTCCCCTTCCAACTAAAGCCAATTCCTCCACATTTTTTGGAATCTGTTTTCCCTAAAAAATTATTTCATTCCTCTATTAGTTTAGTCCCATGTAATTAATTCTTGTTCCACTTGATGTTGGGTTAGCAATCTTCATGAATACATCAGTTTTTTTTTTTTAAATTAGAATCCTGGAAGTTTTATGTTTCTATTCAAATGTTATTATCGCCAAAGTTATCTGAAACCTATATTCAAGAGTACTTTTCAAAGTCCTTTCCATAAATTTCCTTAAAGAAGCAGCAAATTTTAGACATAGCTGACTATAAACCTTTTTTTAAGAAGAATCAAAGTAAAACAATAATTGTGTGTAGATTACAAAATCTTAGAATAGCCATGGTTAAAGATACAATTATCTAGGAAATTTGGTTATTTCTGTGACATATAACAATTTAACATAATAACCATACTTATTACTGATAACATATACTAATACATATCAGAATTCTAAGAGTCTCATACAATTTTAGACACGTATTAATAACACATTTATACAAATATAACCCAAAGAAAGTTAAACACCTTTTCTTATTTTACAATGCTTCATGTATGATTTTAACATATCAAATAAGCCTAATATATCTCTCTCTTGGACTTCCAGGGATCCTAATATCCAAGTAGTTACAGTGGGGTAAAAAAGACTGAACTTAGAGTTGACAATTTTGATTTTGGAAAATTTATCAAATTTCAAAGCTTTAAAATGCTTGCTCAAAATAGCATTACAGGTCATTGTAAAACAATAGTGACTCATTTAGCCAAAGTTATAATTAAACCTTTACTCTTTCATGGAGACTCAGTTTCCCAAACCATCATAAGACCTACTAAGGAAACCATTAGGCAAACAAAATATCTCTCTCCTCCTCTCTCTTCCTTTTATTTTTAATTGTTATTTTTTGGAATTTAGTCAAAAGGTAAACAAAAATCTTTTACTATCTGTTATTAACATTACGTGAAAATCTTCTTCAAAAGCGAAAACCAAATTCTACCTTTGCATGAGTGTATTGTCAATGCTGAGGCGAATTTTAATTAAATCGTATAAACAAATCTATTCAATCTTAATCAGTTTTGGCCATAGGTAAGATTTCCATAAACCTTTTATAACATTTTACAATTTTTTCCTATTTCCTTTAGTTTTCTTTCCCCAACTTTCTATATCCATTTAGTTTTATCTATCATTCTTTTTATTCCTTCAGTTAAAACAATCCGTAAAACCTCTAAACTAGGCAAAATTACTTTCCTTTTAAGAAAAACCATATTCCATGTCTTTGTGTAGCCTTTCTTATCAAATACACATCCTGCTTTCCTTAGACACTGTTACAGCCCAACCAAGTTCATGGCCCACTGCTCAAGAAGAAGCCAATATACTGAGAGCAGGGTTTACAGCAGAGAAAGAGTTTAATATTGCAGGCATCAGGCAAGCCGACGGGAAGTATTTCTCAAATCCATCTCCCTGAAAATTTGGGGAGAAAGAGTTTTTAAAGATAGTTTGGCAGGCAATTGGGTCTGCCAGTTGGCTGGGCTCAGGGCAGAACCACAGGGGGTTAGAAATTGTCTTCTTGGCTGAGTAGGTTCTTGGGTGGGGGTTGCAAATACCAGTTGAGTCAGTTCCTTGCTATGGGCCACTGGTCTGGGTGGGTCAGCTGTTCCACCAGAATGTAGGGCCTGGGAAATAATTCAAAAACTAGCCTTCCTTTCACAAAGGTGATGTTAACTATGGGGAAAGTTAAGAATCTTTATGACCATCAGCTATGTAACCCCTGAGTAGCAATTATAGGAAAGTAAACTAGGGGACAGCAGCTGGTTATTATCATTATTTGTAGCAATGCCTGTGCCTTTGCAAAGCTTAGGCCCTTGCCACAGCTCTTGCTTGCACTCCTTTATTAATTTGTAAAGGGCAGTTTTAACACTGTACATATAAAATTGTTTCTTTCCTATCTAGTAGTTTTAATCAAATACATTAATTACAGTAACTATTACTAACCCTTATTTTTTAGTGAAAAACCTAGAAAATAAGAAATTTTAATTATGTGCCAGAGGCAGTGTCCACAACAAAGGACAGAGCTGTGAAGACAATGCCAGGAGAATCTAATCTCTCCCAGCATGGCCAAGAGACACAGTTGGGCTAGGGAGGATGGGATCCAAGTGTTGTCCCTAGGTATTACCATGATCACCTGTCTAGACTTCAGAATTTAAAGGCTTAAAACTAAAAAAAAGGAGCTCATAGTAAGATGTGTGTAAGGCTTTGGAGGAGCACAGCAGCCAGCATTTACAACTTTAACTCGCAAATTAAGCAAGTATTAAAAAAGTACTGCAGAGGCAACAGTTTTATGACCTTAAAACATCTAGCAGAGAAAGTATAAACCTCTCTTACCAATGGACACATGCAAAAATGTCTAAATTCTGAAGATATTTATATTTTAGTTTAGCAACAGTTTTTCAACTGTCTTTATTTACCAAAGATTACTAAAGCCACATGAACTTGAAAAGCGTTTGGACTGAATTTATGAGTACTCATTTAACATCAATATGATACTCTTGTAGACAGTATACAGACATATATACATGTACACATAAAGATACAAACAGAAAGACTTTATAGTTTTAATTTTAGAATTTTAGCCATAAGATCAGTAAAACTCACTAGTTTAAAAGTACAGTTGGATTCAAACTATGACTTTGTAAATGGAACAAGTGAAAGTTTATTTTTCCCACATGGCCCAATTCTTTACTGAGTTTTACAGAAAACAGGGTAACAATTTACATCTCCAAGCACAGACAAAGAGATATAGAATTTAAGCTCTTTCAAGAGGGAGTTCCGGTGTTAGAAGAAGACTAAAAATGGACATCTAGGTAACACAAAATTGTAGTAATTTACCATAGGATTTTATAAGAAGACCAATTGTATTTGATGTTAATTTAGTCTGCTTTCCTAGTGGACCGCAGAGCCCTTTGAGGAACAGGGGCAACAAAGCATTTGCAGTTTTTAGGGCTTAATACTTTAAACATGTGAAAATCAGGTGTAGTTGGAAGACAGAGCATTTAGACCTTTAAAGATCGAGAATTCCACTTTTATGTTGAATCCTGGGTCTCCAAAAAGAGGAAAAATGTGTACCGTGTTTTCACAGTGCACTTCACTGCAAAGACATTTTTCTAAATGTTTAAACCACACGTTTCTTATTTCAATACACAAAGAAATGAGTAGTCCCGTGTAGTGGTAACCATTTTCTGTAAACAACTGCCTTTAGCCACATCCAAAACTACGGCTCTCACCAGTCAACACACACACCAAGGTCAACTTCTCTCTCATAGTACAAAGTAATCTTTGGTACCCCCAAAAGCCAAAGAGATCAGGTAACACAATACAAAAGAGAGTATAGTTTTAGACCTGTGAAGAATCTGTCCATTACATTTTAAAATACATAGGAAGACGGAGGACCCCAAAAAGGGGTCAGTGGTGCCATTTTCTGTGTTTCTTAAGGTGTCATTAGATGTCCTCCCATAAATCCTTTTATGTGGTACGAAAGACAGCAAAGAGGAAGAACAGGGAGAAGTAAATGGGAGAACAATTCTTAAGAAAGGAAACAAACAGAGGGACCAAGCAATTTCACTTAGATTAAGTAGCTTTTAATTTAGTTTCTGTTTTCCAACTGGACAACTCTGGTTTATATCAACTTTTATATAAGCTATATATAGCTTGAATATCAGCTTTTAATTAAGCTGACTTCTGACCATGAGCTCTTTTTTTAAAAAATCCTTTTAAATTTATTATTATTGTATTTTAACTGGTATGGACAGCTGACATGTCTGGCTTTTGAATCTTTTTTTTTAACCAAAGATACTCTCTTAACTGGCAAAGCAATATGCTAAAAAGTCAAAAGTCATGCAAATATCAAACCAAGAGAAACTGATATCCTGACTAGGAATTAAACCTAGTCCACAGAAAAGGCACTGAATCCTAGCCAAGAGACCGTAAGGCAGATTGCTTTTATTTCTCTGGGTTGTTTTGTTTTTGTTGGGGGGGGATCCAAATCAAGCAGTTTGAGCATTTAAAGGATTTCAATTTATTTCAGATGTGATCTCAGCTGGAATGCTGCTTAGCTAATTCCCTGGATGTTAGCATTCAACATCAGTGTCAGTCGTTAGTCCTGGTTTAGAAAAAAAACTGTTAGATCTGCACGTCGATAATATCAGTAGTTTTATTTTTATTCATTTTCCCCCATTTTTAGACTATTAGTCTTTTAATTGCTTGTTTCATTGCTCTAATCAATTTGTCATCTAGGCAACAAAGGTGTATTTTGGAAACCCATTTTGTTCATAGTGTGGTCTTTTTAATCGAGCAAAGAGTGGTTTGAGAATCAAGCAGCCCCCAGAAACAGAAGGAGTTCATAGTAACTCTGGGACTGCCACAATAGGAGTTTCAGGGAGGGAGTCAAAGACCTGGGGAATTTCCTCACTTGGTGGTGATGAATAACTTTTGTTTATCTCCTGAATGAAAGCGATTTTCTCAGAACTTCTTTTAGAAGTTTTTTAGGTGCCATTGGGAATAAATCACCTATTTAGTTTGTTTGGTTCCAAAACCAACTTTTTAAATTGTTCATGCAAATAAATTATTTTAGGTATTTCACAATATCCCCATTTTCTTTTGTTTTTTCTTGCTTATGACCATCCTGGGTTAGGTGGGTCTACTTTCCTAGATAACTATAAGAAGCTGCCCCACAAGTATTGTACATAAAACCAGCTGGTGTTTAATAGGAGTTGGTCACAAATGAAAAATGAAACCTAAATTTCAGAAATAGGAAAGCAGCTGCAAGTATTCTTAACACACGCCACATAAAACAAGACCACCAGTACCTAATTACCTAATTGCCAATCCTTTAACCTCCCCTGTGGGGAGGGGCAGAGAAACTTTGACCTGAACCACCACCGTGAGACAGAGGTCGAAAAAAGGCTCTGAAGAGCTCTTTGCCTGAATCTCCTGTCCAAAGGCAGGGAGACCTAAGACAGAATGTCTGTGCAGGTACGCAGCACGGCTTTCAGAGAGAAACGTGGGGTGTTCACAGGGAATCACCCGGAATCTTAAGGACTAGGCCAGGTATGCTGACCTAAAAGAAAGGAGCTGTGACAAAATTAATGTAATTAGATTGTTTGTTTGGGCCAGGCTTGAGGATTGCATCCCAGGGATATAGATTCAACTTGCTTGAATATACACTCCAAGTAGCAGCAGTGACAAGTAGATTTCTAAAGACAAAACAAAAAACAAACAAAAATACTGGGAGTGGGCTGATACAAAGTTGTTTGTCAGAAATTCTCACTGATTTACAGAAGTAACATTGATTAGTGTTTGGCTATATGTTGTTAAGCTATAGCGTATGGGTTATAGTTCCTGATGTAGCATTATTAGGTTACTTTATACCTACTTGTGGCAATAGCAAGCAGTTTCAAGAAATGAATGCATAGCTGGGGGGGCCGGGGGAATAGGATATGATTGCTGTCTCATTTTAATGTTTCTCTGGGCCTAATAATTTGAAAGGACTCATATTCCTCAGACAAAAGTTCTTAGTTGAGATTCCTAAGGAAGAAAGACAATTGCATTTCTTCTGGAGGAATTTTTCTTAAATAGATGAGGAAACTGCAGAGAAAGCCCCTATTGGTGCCTGGGGAAAGAAAGGAGAGTCAGAGCAGGAGAAGGTCAGAGGGAGATTTAGATTCTGAGTCTTATTCCTGAAGCCTTTCAATTTCCTTTAATTCAAACACTCAGCATGCCAAAGCACTGTACTTGGGGGTATCATTTTCTGAGCCTCAACAGTCCTTACTAGATATGTAATGTTGGACAAATTATTTAATCTTTTTAACCTCACTTACGCCATCTTTATTGATAATAGTAATATATATCTCGTACTGTTATCACACTGATCAAATAAGTTAATATTTTTAAACTGCTAAAAATAATAGCTTGCACATAGGTGCTACATAAATGTTTATTATAAAGAAATTTATTCTCTTATAATTCATTTGAGTTTCTATTAAGTTAAAATTCAAACTATTACATAGTGTATGTTGATACTATTATGCTGAGCTCACAGATTCCATCATTTGTATTCCTACAGAATGAAAAGAAAACTGTACTGACTTTTTAAGACCTTTTTACAAAAGATATTAAGTCCTGTGCCTCTAAGCCTATCTGATATCAGTGAAGTTTTCTGAATTATACTCTGACTAGTACTAAGTGACCCTGGCAGACATTATAATACATGCACCGTAAGTAAGCAAGGACCATAGACTCCAAAGCATCATGGCTTCTAACACTCAAAAGATTAGATTGTTTGGGAGGAAAATGAGGAAAATGACAAGTTAGGAGGTTGTTGAACAATAAGACTCAAGAAGATCTTGAGTCTAGTAAGACCAGCAAGATATAGAACTTTTGAGGCCAAGACTCCAATAAGCAGTCAACTTTTCCTGTTTTTCATTAACTAAAAGCAATAGCAAAATTTTAATAGATATAAATTCCCTTAAGTCCTAGATACTGTATTTCTATGAATTTACTATTCTTTATTCCTTTTATTCTAACAGTGTATTACTTAAGGGTTGAAATTTGGATCAGGTAAACACTCATTCTTACCATTTTCTGGTGTTTTTGTCAATTTTAGCACTTAAAACAATGCTTTTAGAGAAACTTCTAGGGATTTAAAAAGGTTTTTTGTATCAGAGTAAAGAAAGAAGTAAATAGGATTTTGGATGTATGCTAAAACCATTTTAAATATATGCTAAAAATAAGAAAAACTAAAATTTTGGAATTGGCTAACCAAAACATATAGCCAATAACTGCCCTTGTGGGGAAAGATTTCATAGATAGGTATAGTATGTTTGATCATATAAATAATATCATTTTAAGGACCCTAAGAAGTCCTGGTTGTTAGTGCCCTCCTCAACAAGCTTTAATTTTTTGGAGTGATTTCACCATTAAGAGTTTTTATAATTCCTTTGTGTTTGTAGAGATGAATGTTTTTTAATTTCATAACCCCAAGACACACATGATTTATTGACAAAGATTTTTAGGTGTTTCAAATGGCTACAGACTTAAAAAAAAAATGATGTCTCATATTCAAAGCTATTCCCTCCAATTGTAGGGGATAATCTGATGCTTCGATCTTTTGCTGGGCCTGGTGATGATTGTTTATTTTCTCTTCTGACTTTTTGATTCTACTAACTCCTTCCTTAAAACATACAATGTATTAATATATCACATTTTTATCGTTAAAAATGCTCCCAGTCCAATTTTTCTCTCCTCTA
The DNA here is from genome assembly GCA_963574885.1 of Lepilemur ruficaudatus. Lineage (NCBI taxonomy): Eukaryota > Metazoa > Chordata > Mammalia > Primates > Lepilemuridae > Lepilemur > Lepilemur ruficaudatus. Next base: position 33,430 of record CAUYRT010014152.1, read on the forward strand.
AAACGAATGCTTTGGAAAAACAGTCTTTAACAGCTGTAGCTACTTTTCCATTTTAAATTGCTTTTTATTCTATTGTGTTCAGATGTTCCTGTTCACTCTACTGCAGCTAAATTTTTTTCAAGTAAACTGTATAGAAAAATTCACCAATGATCTTCATTGCCATTTTGTGTTAGAAACAGTTTTGTCCTGTTACCCATGACATTTATCTCTGTTAATTGAAATCTAAATTAAAATCATCTTTATTTTAATCTAAGACATTGTAATCTTTGTTTCACCTTCCTAATTTTATGACCACTTTTTAAAAAAAATCTCCATTGTTTCTCTTTTTTTGATCACCTGTTAAATGTTAACTTTCCTCATGTTCCTTTCTTTGCATTCTTGTCTTTTCACATGTTCTCATTTTCTCCTATAGTTTCAAATATCACCTTTAGACAGATGATGCCCATATTTCTATATGTATCCCAGTCTTCTCTCCTGAGGTCCAAAGTCTTCTAGCTCACTGATTATGGGATTTGACAATCTGTGGAAACCTGCCTGCATCTCTGACTTTA
>CAUYRT010014153.1:0-19922 GCA_963574885.1 Lepilemur ruficaudatus
TACATAAGTGGATTAATAAAATATGGTATATGTATACCACAGAGTTCTACTCAGCCACAAAAAACAATGGTGATCTAGCACCTCTTGTATTAACCTGGATAGAGCTGGAACCCATTCTACTAAGTGAAGTTTCACAAGAATGGAAAAACAAGCACCACATGTACTCACCATCAAATTGGTATTAACTGATCAACACTTAAGTGCACATATAGTAATAACTTTCACTGGGTGTCAGGCAGATGGGAGGGGGGAGGAGGGGATAGGTATATACATACCTAATGGGTGTGGTGTGCACCATCTGGGGGATGGACATGCTTGAAGCCCTGACTTGGGTGGAGAAAAGGCAATATATGTAATAAACATTTGCACCCCCATAATATGCTGAAATAAACAAAAAATTGAAAAACAAATTTTAAAAGATGCAAATTATTGAGACCATCCAAAAAGCAAAGCAAAGTTTTTAGCATGGTGTTGGGAAGCCTTGAATAAGGTATATGCTAAGTAACACAGCTGATTCTCAGGAAGAGTAGTCTGCAGGACTGTAAAAGAAGCAGAGACTAGACTTTAGAAAGACTATAAACTAGCCTCAAGTCACTTGAAGCTTTGATTGTACTGAGATGGTCTGCCTCTCTGCTGCCCAACAGAAAGTAAGGTGAATCCTCTCTAGAAGAAGAAAACTTTATCCAGACTCTATTTTTCTCCACACAAATGTTTCTCATTCAATCCAAGATTACCTGGCACGTCAAAAAACATAACCATGAGGAAAAATCAAATAATAAAAACAGACTTGTAATAAAGCCTGTCTCCATTTTGAGAGCATCATAGAGCCCCGTGAGTTTATTTAAACAAGTCCAAATTCAATCAAATAAAACATGCCACATTCCAGTCATCAGGCAAACTTCAGGGATGGATTGTAATTAATAGTCTTACTTTATTTTGAATGTTCCCTGACAGTTTTTAAGCCCTACTCTTCCTCCAGTTCCCTCTCGCCCCACAAACGGGCAAGCTGATAAGAAAACCCACCCTTTTTTGGTAAGTTCAAATCATTCAAATCCTGGCCGCCATGTAGAAATTCTCACCCCAGCCACACATACTAATATGATAAAAACTAAAGCCACTCATTCTTCTCTTTGCACAAATCATTGTGGACAGGCTTGCGTGCCTGTTCTCCTGCCCCTGGAAGTCCCAATATGTGAGTAATAAACCTGTTTATACCCCCTTGGTGGATGTGTGGCCTCATCAGTATTAATATCCAAGCCAATTTTGGGTGTATGGGGGTAGTTACCATCTGTGGGTCTATCATAAAACAGAAACAAAGTTGACTCAAATACTGAAGTTCTTTGGCTTAGACTCTTTAAGTCACCTGTAATTAATATGTTTTAAAGGAGATGATCTGATAATGAATTTTACTAGAGAACTTGAATCAATTTTAAAAAGAAGAATCAACTAGAAATTAAAAAAAAAAATAGAACTCAGTAGGTAAGTTTCAAGTATACTGGACACAGATGGAGCTAAAAATTAGGACAGTAGAAAATAACCAGACTTAAGCATAGCTTAGAGAGAAATTTATATCCTTAAATGCGGATAGTACTAAAATAAGACCAGCTAGAAATTAATGACATGATTATCCATTTCAATAAGTTAGAAAAAGAACATTAAGTTATACTAGAAGAAAGCAAAAAGAAGAACTAGATAAAGAGAATAGCAGAAATAAATAAAATAGAATACAAACAAAATCTACAAAGCTGAAAGCTTTCATTCTTTAGAAAATATTATTAAATTGATAAGCCACTGGCAAAACTAATCAAGAAAAAAGGGAAAAGGTGCTAATTATTAATAGTAGTGTGATGAATGAAGACAAAAGAGACAGCAATGTAGAGTCCCACATATTAAACAAAAATCATAAGTGTATTATATAAGATTTTATGTAAATAAATTAGAAAAGTAAATGAAATGACAAATTCCTAGAAGACAACTAAACAAAGCTGACCCAGAAAGAAATAGAACATTTAAATAGTGTTATGGTTTTAAACCTTTCCTCACATTCATCCCCAGGCTCACATTGCTTTATCAGTGAATTCATCAAAATATTTAAAAAATAAATAATGCTAGTCTTACAATTCCAATTCCAAAAAAAATAGAAAAGAGTAATTTCCAACTTATTTTTTTGAGAGAACATATAACTTTGATACCAGCACCTCTGAAGGAAAATAAAGGAAGCTAGAAATATAAGTGACTCAACATCTACAGAAATAGCATTTGATACAATTCTATATTTATTCAAAATTATTTTTAAAAAACTCTTTTAGCAAATAAATAATAGAAATAACTTGATCTAATAAAAGTATCTGCAAGAAATCTAGAGCAGATAATGGTACAGTACTGAAATTTTCCCACTGAGGTCTGGAAATAACAACAATATATATTACCACAACATTGTGCTGGAGATCCTAGCCAGCACAATAACACAAGGAAAAAACAAAGCATAAGGATTAGGAAAGAAGAAATACAACTTGCATAATTTGTAGGCAGATGACTGTGTACACAGAAAATCCAAAAGGAAACAGTCAAATTTTTAGAATTAGTATGTGACTTTATCAAGGTCAATGGATATAAAATCAATATATTAACCAAATTTTTTATATTGCAGACACACAAACTAAGGCTCAGAAAGGTACCCCAATTCATGCAAACATTTTTCAAAACTAGAAAAAATGTGACATGCGGCCCAGTGCTTTAAGTTTTTTTGCATATATGCATCAGTGATGTAGAACTTGCTTGAAGGACATAAACCACAGAAATTCTTTAGATTCTAGTTCTCCGGTCAAACAGAAGCCAGTCCACACAATAGCCCCTGCATCTCCTGGGCATCAGGACATTAAAATGCTGCTGGCTGTGGCAACCACCCATAGATAATGAAGGGAATACCCAAGGAAGGCAAAGCCACAATTTCCTGAAGTGTAGGGCTATGACTGACCTGGGGTTTCTGCTTCTGCCACAAGTTGAGGATCAAGAATCACTATAGAGGCCAGATTCGCCTACAGTGGGACCTCAGGACGGGATGAGGGGAAATGGTGTGTGTGCCCAGGGTGTATCACAGAAGAAGGGGGAATGAGTGGAAAAGATGGCACTTCAGCCCTGGTCTTACACATTTACACAGGGTTTCAAGTTTAAGTTTCAAATATGATCTACAAAGGAGGCTACACACAGTGTTACTGAAAGATCTTGACAGGACTTGAAGTAGGAAATGTTCATCACACGACTTTAAATTCATGTCCCTTTCTTCATCCATAGTTCCTCCCACATGCTATTAACTAAATATTTCCTACTAATTCTGCAGTTATCTTATAAACACTATAATTACACAGATGGGGTAGTATATTTATATGCTAACATTATTTTATTATCTGTGAATATTTAAACTTGTAACTCGCATTTAACATTATTTCTTTTCCTCTTCCTCTTCTTCCCCTTCCTTCTGCCTCTAATTTCCCCCTCCTTCTCCACCTTCTTCTCCTCCAAACATGGAAGCAGCCAGGGATTCTAAGGTTAACCTTGGAAAGATTCTAGATTCCTTAATAGCCAGGTAAATTCTCCGAGCATGTGAGTGGAAGGTGACAGGTAATGGGGTACTTGTCCTGTACATGGAGACACAGCTAGAAAGACTGGCTTGATGCTGGGAGTATGACCCTATTTTTAGCTGTAAGCGGGTGTTGTCTACAGATGCTGGGGTGTGATAGGAAGTTCAGAGGTTCCATTATCATGGCCTAGGCTATTGCCTATAGAACTTGCTGACTGCTGTCATGGGTGATGGCTCAGCCTGTGTCCTTGAAAAACAGGGGCTTGAGGCAGGACTTCCTGCTGGCTGGGTGTTTTTAGCCCCAGAGGCAGCAGCAGTGTGGGATTAACCCACGAACAAACTAAGCAGGTGATTAGGGTGCAACTAAATTAAGCACCACTCCCATCACCCACTCTGGGAAAAATAGAGAGGATTTTATATTTTATGACTTTATAAAGAAGTTAACTTTGCTATCCAAAGTAAACAAAAAAAAAAAAAAGAACTTACTTTCCTTCAAGCTTGAATTTACATTGCCATTTTGAGTGATTTTATTTTATTATGAATTAAAGTGGAACGTACCACAATGGTAGTGGTGGTAGTGTTAAGTGTTCAGAGCCTCCAAAAGTTTAAACTTGACCCTAATAACCATTCCCTAGATTTTCCAGGATCCTCACCCAACCTGGGCTCTTTTTCTCCAGCACACACATTTCTTGCGTAACATCTCTATTTTCTATTTAGTCCCACATCACTAATCCCACCTTTGCCAAGCTGTTGGTTTTCAGCTCCTAAATTTAGGCAGCCTAGTTATCATGTCCCTTGTACAATATTTTGTTTCAATATGACGTAGTACAATTTTGCATTTATAAAGCAACTCCCACGGATTCCTCTAACACATAAATTATACTTAAGACCCTGAACTTACCCTTGTACTGCCCCAAAAATCTTTCACAAGGTGTCCAAACATCTTTTTGAGGGAAGTGGTTTTTGTTTTTTTTTTTTTCCACAAGTTTCCAGTGTGGACAGCTAATCTAGGCTTCAGTGGGTGGACTGGACAGAGGTTTGAGGAGGAAGAAAAGGGAACAATGTTCTAGGTTTCATTTGGCAGTTTTAATTTACTCCCCAAAATCAATGCTTTGGAGTGTCCCTTCTGCTTCCCCAGTTTCAGCCTCTACCCATTGCTCAGGAAAATTGGCAGATACGTTTCAGAGTATGCTTAGAGTTGTGGGACAGAGAGAAAAGAGATTACTGATAACCTGTTTCCTTTGAACAGGGTGGAATATTAAAGAGATAAAGGAAGGGAAATTCCAGGACCATATTTCTCTGAGAAAACCATAGAATAGCTATTGAAATTCCAAGAGCCACATGTAGAGATTATACTCGTCGATAAATTCCAGTCTTCGGGCCTCTCCTGACTTACCTCCACCAGTTTGTTGGCATGTTCACGGAAAACCTGGGCATATTCTTTCACTTCCTTTTCATTCCCACTCTTTGCGGCCTCAATGAGAACTAGCAAAGGGACGTTGGTTTCCAAGAAAGAATCAGATATGTGATCCATCACTGCTTTCCGAAGCTATAGTTAAAACAAAAACAAAAACAAAAACAAAAACACACACAATTAAGGGATAGAAGAATTGCTCATTTTTTCTAAACTGTTTTCTAGCTCTCGTTCCCCATGAAGATAATGTTTAACTCTTGATAATTTTCCCAGAGTTTATCATATCAAAGGAAGACAAAGACCAATGATTAATGGATGCCTGTGAATTAAATGTATTATATGCCATCTAGACAGTTACATATATGGCCTGTAGCTCAATACACTCTAGGCTCTCTCCTGTCAAAGGTGTGTACTCATCCTTCATTAATGCAAACAGAGGTTTTAAATCATGATACAGTTCAAGAACTCAGGAACTTGAGAAAAGGAGAAATCCAGGCATCAAGCAGAAATGGGGAGTACTTTGAATGCAGATCTGAGCCTCGAAGGCACCTCTAAAACGTTGCCATTGTGCAGTCTCCTTCCTTTCTAGATCCATTGTTTATACTTGATAGAAACAGAAACGTGAAACATTTAACCATCTCAAAAATGCCTCTCTCCAGGTGCAATGATGACATAGCTGTTATGTTCCAGAAAGAAATACTTAGTTATTCTTCAAGGTAAATAAGAATAAACAAACCCAAATCTTCTAATAATGCATAAGTACACATCATTTTCACATTGTTAAAAAAGGAAGCAGGGCTGTGTGAAAATAAAATGAAACTGTCCCTGAACGATCACCTTGGTGCTGGTTTGTTTATAATTGTCTGAATGTATATGGGATATAAATAAAAATAAACATAAAAGAAGATGGTAAACAGCCTGTATGTTTTCCAAATAAATATATTTATCCAGGCGTATTCAGGCAAATTTCTTTCTTTTTTTTTTTTATTTCAGGATATTATGGGGGTACAAACATTTTGGTTACATGTTATGACTTTGCCTCACCCAAGCCAAGATTAGAGGAATGCCCTTTCCCCATTCAATGCTCACTGTGTCCATTAGTTGTGAGTTTACCCACTCCCAGCCCCCAATATTTATTGGGGAATAAATATTACTACCATGTGAGCACCTTAGTGTTGATCAGTCAGTGCCAATTTGATGGTGAGCATATGTGGGGCTTATTCTTCCATTCTTGTGATACCTCACTTCGGAGAATGGGCTCAAGCTCTATCCAGGATAATATAAGAGAGGTGCTAGATTATCATTGTTTTTTGTAATTGAGTAGTATTCCATTGTTTACATATACCATATTTGATTAATTCATTCATTCTTGATATTTGTTATTGGTCAGAAGAACTGTGAACAAATATCTCCATTCCATTTTGCACTAATTACTGTATGTTCATATGTATGTATAACTTAGTTAGGTTTAATACTGAATTGAGTTTGACATTTTATCACCTAAAATATAATAAAGTCTATGAAAAGTTAACATTACTCATTTGACAAAATGTATTATATTACTGCCTGGGAATAATGTGGGTTATTGGTCAGCTCATATTTTGGTGGCATATACAATATGTCAGGTAATATCTTTACACATTAAATCATTTTATTCCTACAACAATACTATGAGAAAGGAACTATTCTAAAACCATTTCTTCAAGTGAAGAAGCTGAAACTTCAAAAAGTTATTTAATTTTTTATGTCTGCAATCATAAGGTAACAAGAGGCAGAGCCTGGGGTAAGAAGATCTGCAGGAGATAGTGCAGGAACACTTGAAACTGACCTGCTATGGCTCTTCCAGGACAGGGACGCAGACAGAGAAGAAACTACTGAAAGTACAACCAGAATTGAATTGACAAGAACAACAGAGACAAAAGAAAGAGAAGGTCAAGATAAAGTGGGGGTGATGAGCAGAGCCAGGCTTTCTCACCAACCAAGCCACCATACTCCTTAACACCGTACAAAAATAACAGAAGTGAGAGCTCTGAGAAGCTAGAAAAGCTATCTGCATCAAGCCTTTTTCTAAACCTTCAAGAAGATAATATTCACAAAAACAAGCAACTTAAACACTGAGGTCAAATCTCATACAGAGTTATTGTAAGAAAAATGAGACTAAGGCATGTATCATCCCTATACACACTGAAAGCATTCCGGAAAGTTATGCTTATAAAATACATTAAAACTGTAAGCTATTATTCCAAATAAAACAAAAGACATTAAGAAAATGATATAAGATATGAAAGAACAACACAAATTAGAATGAGAAAAAACTAAAGAATTAGGTCATGAAACTAAGAAGGGATTACAAATGAAAGAAAATTTATTTCAAAAACAACACTAAACAGGAACGAATAAACACAACAGCAAATGCCTTAAGAGAAATAAAAGGAGAAAACAAGGAAAATTTTTAAATCCAAAAACATTTTTTTTAAAGAAGATCTAAAAAAAAAAACTTTGTGAAAGAGTGATAAATATTGAATATAGGCAGAGAAAATTCAATATATGGTTCCCACAGGTCCCTAAAAAAAATAAAAGCAAAAATGAATACTGAAAATTGTAACTGAGGAAAAATTTCTTGAATACATGTATATATTGAAAACCACATCCTAACAATGCATTGTATATTTCAAAATTGCTAATGGAGTAGAATTTCATAATTAATCATTATGTATATATGTATGTGTATATGTGTGTGTGTGTGTGTGTGTGTGTGTGTCCATATATGACCACAAGCTAACATCATGAGAGCCATTTCCTGGGAATTTATTAGAAATGTAAAAACCCCAGGCCCCACCTAGACCTGCATTTTAATCAGAATCTGCATTTTAATAAGATGCCTAGGTGATTCCTTCACATGATAAAGTTTGAAGAACGTGTCCCTAGAAGACCTATTACATCAGTCAAGTTCTTAGTCTCAAGCATTAGAAATTAATTCTAGCTGATTTAAAGAGAAAAATTGTCCTGTTAGTTTACAAAATGAACAGAACTCAGAAATGTTAAGACATCCTGTTCCTTTGTGTGCATGGCTTTTGATTCAAAGTCTTAGGCAGAGTCACCTGATTGTTATCTGAGGTAGAGACCAAAACTCCGGGTCATGTGTCCATACCTATAATAGTTGCAAGGGTACTGGAGGGAGGTTCTGGGAAGAAAGTACCTTGTGAAAACAAGTGTTCTGACCCTTTAGCTTCTTATACCAAGATTCATAGAATGAGGAATTCCCCAAACACAGAAAAAGAATTCAGATGCTGACCCAAAACCAAAAAATGGCAGTAAAGCAAAGATTTGGCAGAAGACTAATTCAGGCACTCAAGCATGGGTGGAAGTTGGAAAAAAAATAGAGATGCATTTCTAAGAAATAACTAAAAGGTGAAGAGTTATCTAAAAAGAACAAGATCAGAAACTATGAACTCAGATAGGAATGGCAAGTATGTCGTAACTCTTCCCTTCCATGCCCATAGCAGACATGATTAATCGATTACAGCATTCTTTTATGCTGAGCTCAAATACTACTTCATAATCCTTCTCAACACAGCACACCGTGTAGCTAATACTAATCAATCCCATTTATCCTGAAGGAAGAAAGCTTGCTTTCTTTGCTGAAGTTTCCTTGCAATTGAAGCTTTCTGTATGCCAGTCTTTAGGCAGAATTGGCTATATGTCTAAGCAACTCAGTGCCATTTTCACTTTCAGAAATAAAAGTTAACACTCAAGTCTAGGCTGGGCTGATGGTATTTAGTAAATGCTTGGCCATTTAATGTCTGTCCTGTCATTTTTAGGCAGATGTTTAGAAAAATCTTTTAAGAATAATAGTATTAACATTCACTACTATGATGTAAGACATACCAGCCAAGGTCAAATTTCGGGGTAGAGGGTGATTTCAAACAGGCCCCAAATCTGAAGCCTTAAATCTTTCCATGAGTATGGCTGCTCAAGGCTCTTCATGATTACTGACATATTTTATCATATTTCCTTAAGCTGTGTGGTATAATTGTTATTAAAAATGAAAAATCAAAGCAAAAAGTAATTGAGCCAGAAGCCATCCAGCCTAGTGAGCTTGACAAGCATTGAGCTTCATTAAGTCAGGCAAATTTTAGCCAATCTGAAGGTCAATTAGGGTAATCAGTCAGTGTAGTGATCCACCCAAAGCCACTTTAATAAGCCAAGGTGCCACCACCATACACAGTCCACTGGTAATGAAGGCATTGTTCATTGTTTAGACTGGGGCTGGGGTTAGATGGGGAGAGCAGAAGCACATCTATGAAATCTGAGGAAGACATTTAGAGAATAATCACAGTTTTTAATTTGTTTTCTTTATACGAGAAACACAAAATTCTTTGGTCATTATCTTGATGGCACCGACTATCTTTCATGAAGCAGAATTATTTTAATTGGGATACTAGCATCTCTCCTTAATGCAACCAATTACCTCTAAAAATAAAAAGAATACTTTATCAGACACTTTATGCTTTTCTTCACCAATCCCATCCATCCCCTACCCAAAGCAGGTCTGCTGGATCAATTAAAAGTACAACTGTCATCATTGGTAACACTTACATGCAGCCAGATAAACAGTCCTTGCCCTCCAGATTTTTCCTCTGGGAGTGCTGATACAGCCAGGGAGAGAGTAAGCAACATGTCTCACTGATGAATGAGAAGCACTGAGGCAAACTCAGGTAATTATAATAGATTTGTTGTATTAATGTCCCCATTCGTCACCTTTCCTTATATCCATGCCCTCTGCCAGGTAACTCTGCAGCGCCCCACCCTCTATGACTCTGGGCTTGGCCATGTGTCATATATAGGGCCAATGAATGTTGGCCACCATGATGCATGTGGAGGTTTGGAAGGTCTATTCACCATTGAGTTTACTTGCTTTTGCTCCTTGCCATCTCCATGAGAAGGACATGCCTAGTCTAGACTGCTTGTCCCAGGAGAAGGGTGGTAAACACGTTGAACACAACTGAGTCACTTCAAAGCCATCCTAGATCAGTCAAGAGCAACTGAGCCCAGACCCATTAGAGGGCCAGGCCAAGGTGACCACCCCAGACTAGTGAGCCATAAATGCTATTGCTGTATGCCTCTGATTTGCTATTACACTACACTATGGTGCCAATAGATAACTAAAAATATAATCTACCTATTTAACTAGCGTAAGTTTTTGTAGTTGTCAAATCACCTTTTGTGTGAGGTGGGAGAGACATCTTGAAAATAAATTTCTGATCAATCAATTGACTTATTTGGTGTCATTCCAATTAAGTCCTTTGGCCAAATGCACCGAATTAACAGTAGTCTGCTCCATATGTTCTATTTACATGTAACATGCTCCTCATGTTCTATTATACAACCTTGAGTTGTGTTTAAGATTATCACAGCTGTACTTTCTTATTTTTATAGATAAAATAAACTCTTTAGTAAAAAACTACGCCAAAGAGACAAGTCATGGGGACTAGGACAGGGAAGAGTCGACGCCCCATCCTGAAGGACAGGAGCAGCTGCTTAGCTCCTTCTGTTGATTGCATTTTCTGCCCCAGCACACACAGGTCTGTGTCAAATTCTTCTTTTCCCTCCACAATAGGCAAGTGCAGTTGCCTTCATGAGAAGAGGCAGTGAAATGTCGCCTCAGGGTCCCAAGGAGTACTCCAGATGGCCTCCACCCAGCAGGGACAGCAGCTTGACTTGCTACTAGCAAAAATGTTAGCAGAAAGCAGAGCCTACAATCACTAGGTGCAGTATAAGGAACCAAAAGGGAGGTTGGCGAGATGGAGGGTATATGCAAAAGGCAGAGCCAACTGCAGCAGAGAGACATGGAAGAGAAGGAGAGAGGAGAGTACAGGGAAGTATGAGAGAAACTTAATGTTTCATATTAACCATCTTCATGGAGTACCTATTTTATGCCAGACACTGTTCTGAATACTCAGGATAACTCACTGATTTCTCTCAGAAATGCCAGCTACTGTTTTCTCTGCTTTATAGTGAAGGAAACTGAGGCAACAGAATTAAGCCACTTGCTCACATTCACAAACCTAACAAGCAGCAGTGGCAGGATTTGAACCCAGGTGGCCTTGCCTCGGAGTTCATGCTCTGAACTACTAACATACACAATCTCTTGTACATCTACTTTGTGCCAGCTTTGTGTATATTACTGACCAAAAACAATGGTATAGATGATGGTCATGGAGAAAGTTCCAGGGACAAATGTGATTCTTAGATGATGACTGAAGTGCACAGAGGATTCTAGAGGCTTTCCTCCTCTCCATACCTGAGATATTAGGAAGAAAAAGAAGAAAACCCCCAGTAGAGAGCATGGAAGAACAGATCCAGTGGCAGATGGACACCATAGGAGGGAATTAGGGATCCCACCAGAGGCAGAAGTGGTGCTGAGTTCTCATGAACCTCCACTCCAGGAGTAGAAAGGGACCTCCCGGATACTCACTGTGACACTGTGACCTCCTGGGACTTTAGGGATCCAGAAAAAAAAATGGATAACTCGTGGATCAAGATATGACTACTTCAAAAATATACTTGATGGGTTATACTTGTTTCATGTAACCATCTTATAACTTACAGGTTAAAATGTTTTTAATTAGGAAATTGTGAGATGCTTACTAAAGTATGTTTCTTAGGATTCTGACTGGGTTCAAGCCAAGGGATGTGAGACTCCTCCCAGGAAAGCCTGGAATCCACTTTCTATGCTCTGATATGTTAATTATGGTACGTATGGAAATCCATAAGCCAAACAGTAGCAGGGGTGAGGAGGGATCTGCCTTATTATAGAAAAGTCTTTGAAAGCTGCAAATGCAGGTTGATACTGTGACAGTCTAGTGTTCTATTTTTTATTCTCATTCTTAAGAGTATTAGGATCAAACCATGTCCATCCTAAATACATCTATTACATAGTCCATAAGCACAGACACATTCAAAAGTGGGAGCCAGAGTCCTCAGCAGCCGGGACCAGGGACACCTTGAACTTAGTATCAGCCAGCAAGTGCAGGGACTCATAAATACTGCCTTCATTAGCTCATGGGCCCTGTGATTTGTGTCCCTGATGAACAGGGGCACATTTTTTGACCCCTCCAGTAAACAGACAATGTAATTCCTCTGTAAATTGACTATTAGAATGGTTTAAATGCCCTTGCCTACAAGCTGAAAGGCATAGTTAACACTTTTTACATAAGCTAGAAGACCAAAATTTAGCTATCAATCAACCAGAGCAGAAAGGAATGACTTGACAAAATCATTCGTTAAGTCTGACAGGAGTCAAGAACACAAGGCTTTCTTCCAACGGCTTAAATGTATGTGTGACAAAGGAATATTAATTACATAAGACAAGACATTTAAAGGTATTAGCTCAGCACTACCAGTCTATTTTACCGAATTAAGGCTATTCATCAATGTAAATAACTGCATTTTCTTCAGCAAACCAAAAGGAATGCAGTCGATGGATCATACCTATTCTAACAATCCACTTGCTTATTTCACGGGAGGGCAGAATCATGAAAGGAGAGGCAAAGTTTAACTCACAAGCTCAAAAAGAAGAAGAAACTGTCTCAAAAATGCCCCAAAGTTGTCTCTCTATGGGATAGGACTTGAGGAGTATATGATGTATATTGAGCCACATTCAATACTGCCAAAGTGTTTTGTAAAAAGTCTAAAAACCTGCAACCATTTGATGAATATGAAACAGTTCTCTGCAAAACACAGTCCAAGAAAAAAAGGCTCTGTCCAGCCAACTAGAATTGCAGAAGCTTAAACTTGCATGAGACTTCGAAGGCTGTGTGTCCCATTTTAATCTACTCAATGAAAAACATCTCTACAATTCTTTTTAACAGAGAGACATTTCATACTGAAAAACTAAAAGGTCCTTTAATTATTTGCCTTCAACTGTGTGTTTCAAAATCTCTTTCTGATCTCGAGGGAAAAAATGGATTTATAAAGAAAAATCTGCACAAATGCCACACTTTTATTAAGGATATTTAAGTGTTATGCCAAAGAAATGAGATGAGAGTAAATGCACAAACATATGATGGTGTAGGTATGAATGCAATTAGCTCTAAGGAGGCAGGGGCTTTACTATAAAAGAAGTAAGAAGTCCTCAGAAAGAAAACATGCTTTATCTCTTACTTGTTTTGCCCCTCTTTACTTAGTGACTGGTGTTCACTCATTTATTCCTTTTACCCTAGCATTTGAGGAGCTCTTGGTGGATGAAGCACTGGTCAGCAACACAGAGAAAAACAGGACAAGCTATCTACTCTAACTTACTGCTGAAAACTTCTCCGCGGTCTCAATTCCCAATTACTAACTGAGCTACAGTGATCAACATGACCTCATATATGCTTGACTTGCCTCAGAAATGACACTGCTTAAAGGCAAGCATGAGTTCTTCTTGTTAACAGTGTTGGAGATTGGCCTAAGGGACACTGTAAAAAAAGTCCAATTTTTCTACATTTCCTTCATGTCATATTATTTTTTTCTTTCTTACTTAAAGGTTCTCTCACAATTTTTTCACCCCTCCATCAGGACAGACACTCTTTCAATTACTCAAATTTCTAACTTAGCCCAGAAGATGTGGCATTCAAAGGGGTGGGATTTTAGGTGGCATGGGTGAAGGGGGAAAAGATACTGCTAGTATAACTACCTTGCTCAGATCCCTCAACCCAGACCAAAAAGCAGACCCATTCTTCTGCATGTTTGGAAGGTCTACTCAGTTTCTGGCTGCTTATTTTGTTTAATAATAATCCTGTGCATGTCCTGTTTTTATAGCTTGCAGAGAACTTTTTGAGACATTATTTCATTTGACCTTCCTTACAATGTCATGACGTGGGTGAGGGGTGCAGTTTGCAGAGTGAGCATCATTATCTGTGTCACTTAGATGAAGAAAGGGAGGATCCTCTGGTTGCCTATAGTCAGAGTCAGGTCTTCTGATACCAAGAATAGTGCTATTTTACCTAAGGTTCCTGTGTTTATGGACCTAGCTGTTCAAGTTCACAAATCTAACAGGACAAAGGTCACCTTTCTTTCCATCCTTAATTCCCACACTTAGACAACCACTTGCTCCAAACCTTACGTCCTGTCCAGTATTGCTTACTACAAAAAGGAATCTAAGATCAGATGTCTGGTTATTTCATTCTGAGTATCTAATATATGCCATTGATTAACTAGAAGAGTGAATGGGCACCGGCTGCTTGAACCCAGTGTGAGAGAGTCAAAGTTTGCCTCAGTAACAGGATAACCTCACCCCAGCAAGAAGTTTTATGAAACTTATAAAATGTTGCACAAAAAGTAATTTAATCCCCTCACAATTGCATTGGCAATTACTGAATGGATAGATTTGATGGCAGGCTAACAGTAAAAGCCTACACAAAGTATATGGTTAAAGAACACAAAGCAAGGTATGGAGAAGAAGAATTCTCTAAAACCATTACTTATTTTGGAAAGAGTCAATCCTACACAGTTGCCACGGTGTGGTAGGATTTGTACCAGGCAGAATCATCTGGCCCCATGCTTCCACATTTCCCGCCATTCCACGTTACAGCACAAGTCCTGTGGGTCTTAGAAGAATCCCCAGTAAATACAAGAGCCCCTGGGAGGAACCCAGCCAAAACTCACCAGTTCCCACTCCAGGTATCAGATGAGCGACATCTCAGCTAACATGACTGGGAAGGGTAACTTGGGGGAATAAGATGCTGTTGGGTAAGGGAAGAGGAATGATGGAAACTTACTTCTTGGTACTGATATCACTGATAAATGTACCTCTGAAGCTTCTGGCCATTTGTGGCCATTAAAGAGTTCATCACACTTTCTGAAACAGAAAACCATTCACCACACTCCCCTGGTTTACTTCCATTATGGATAACTATGTGCCTCTAAGCTACCTTCTCTCTCCAGAGTTCTGCTGCCGTATGCTGTACTTTCTCATTTCCCGTCTTTAACTATTGCACAGCATTGCATTTCCAACAGCTGTTGAATTTTTCCCTAGAGGTACTTCATTTCAGCTAGAAGCCCAGTGATTATACCGCATTCCCAAGTTTGCGGATATCCTATAAAATGACTGGAGATGTCACTATTTAAGGGAAAGACAGGAGACAGAGTCTGTTTCAAGGTCCTTTAACTTTTCAGGGAATTTGGACTCTTACACCACATTTGTTTTATCTCAAGCTAAATTTACTTCTATTTTACTGTATTTATTTATTTTGTTAACAGACACTTGAAGTTAGGAAACTAGATTTACGTCTAAATCAGGGGTTGGCAGGCTTCCTGTAAAGGGCTGGATAGTAGAGATTTTGGCCTTTGTGGGCCTGTCAGACTCTGCCACAACTCTTCAACCCTGCAGTTGTAGCACAAAAGCAGTCAATACCACTTGACAATAGCAGGCAGAGGGCTAGATTTGGGACACAGGCAGGAGTTTGCCTATGTTTGTTCTGGATGGTTTCATCAGTGAATTTTAGTCTTATATCCCACTCACTCTGTCCATAAGTTGCTACTGCCATGCCCGGCTATTTCAAGCTCCATTTACCTACTGCTCACTTATAACTGAGCATCTGCTGTGCCCAGCGGCTACCTGCTTAGGAAGAGACTTGGGGAGGCTAAAGATGGCCTCCAAGAGCCCCCAAGTGGTCAGTTTAACTGGTTTTATTTGTCCAAGTTGACTTGTTTCTTTCTTTGCCTCATACTCTACTAGAAAGCATAGGTTATTCCAGTGTTCCCTAAGCAAATCCTTTTCTAGTAGAAGCGCTGAGGCAAGGAAGGATGAGAAAAAGTTAAATGAAAGAGTAGAAGTTAACTGTTAGCTTTTCCTAAATATTCTGTAGATTAGGAAGGTGTCTGGTTGGGTCACCTGGCCTACTTGATATAGGTGTTCTGACCTGGACTGGACCCCAGATCCTGACATTTCCCCCTAATTTGGCAAGAGTATCAAGGGCACTTCCACAGACTGCCCAAACACACAGAGAACGGACCCAAAGAGCAGCAGGTCAGCTGGTTGCCATGGTAATGTACAGACACAATGCCTAGTTGATCAGTCACAAGTGATCCCCTTTCAACTAGTTATTTCGGCATCTATAGATATAGCCACAGGGCCACATTGATCTAAGCCTGTGAATTTCAAAGGAGGGGCTGAAAGAAATCTGCTCAGAGTCAGACATGGTTCATTAATGCTGACTTCTTCCTGCCCTTGGAACTCAGCACCCTCCCGCTCCCACTTTTCTGGTCTGCCAGACCTCCCAGCTTGCCTGGCCCAAAGGTGCTTTTTTAGCATTTCAGTCACCCCCTGTAGACAGTTGCAACTTAGACTGCAGCTATTTAAGGTAGCCTGATCCTCCTTGAAATTGAAGAAATCAAATAAAAATATAGAAGTTCTGCCCTTAACAGTTAAAACAGGATTGATGCACTTGTGAAAAACTAAGAAACTATGAAGGCAAGAGCATGGGTCTGGGACTGGTTAATCACCCAAACTTCTGACAAGCACTTACGGGTTGGATCAAATAAAAAAATTCACTCTTATCCCCAAACTCCTCAAGACAAATGGTTCTCCTTTAATCCTGGAATGCTCAGGCACAATCCGTTCAACCATTTCTCACTGAATATGCCAGGCAAGTGTGCCAGTCTCCTGATGCGCATTTAATCAGATATCCCTCCAGCTAAAATGAAAGTCCGTTACTTTTTCCCCTATGATTAATTAGAAAAATAATTATCAAAATCCCATTCACAGTTCAGTTTCTTGAATGGGGGGACGGGGGGCTGGCTATGCATACAGATGGCTTAAGGAAAAAAAATGGTGATTATATTAAACACGAAGTCTATTATGATTATTATAGAGAAACTCAGGACTCGTTAATAATTGATATTTACCTTATGCTCTTTCCATTAAGGAATTTTAATAAAAGCTATAAACTAAGACCAAAGTGTACCAACTTTAACAACCACAGTCATTAAAAGGACAGGCTTCAGAGTCAGCCCACTTGGGTTCTCTAACTTATGAGCTTTATATGGGTAAGAAATTAAATCTTACTATTGGAATTTCAATACTCTGCTCTGTTTAAAAAACAATCTTTTTGATAGTAATATCTCTCTGAAGAATTATTGTAAGGATCATCAATAAAGAATCAAGGAAAGAATACACACCAAACAAATGTCATTTTGAGTGGACAGCTTTACTTTTCTGACCTTCATCCATAACCAGGTACAAACAGGAGTAATAGATCAGATGATAGAGGGAGCTGATTATTTTAGTTATGTCAATGACAAGAGAACATCAGCTGCTCAGTCCCTAAGCCTAACCATTCTTAGCACTCAAGGCTATGAAAAGGCAAGGCAATTGATTGCAAAGGCATGACTTCATATGCAATAATAATCACTATTTGCAGGTCTTTGGAACTCTAAATAGAGTTCTTTACTGAAGCTTTTATCTGGGACTGAAACTTAGGAAAAGAAATCAGTTTGGGAGCACAAAACCAACATCAGGGTTGATGATTACAAAATCACTGACCTTAACTCAATTTTCTAATGACTAACTTACCCAGTAACAGTGCCAGTTACTGCTGGGGGAAGGGATGAGCTCCCATCTTTAAAGCAGAGGCCAACAGAAGGAGTCTTAAGGTGGCTGAACAAAGACCTTTTGCTCTGGGAGGACCCTAGAGGTTCCTTCCACCTCTAAGACTTTATGAATCAACACCTTGTTTTTCAAAGGTAGTTGAGAAATAAGCCCAGAAGATATTGCTATTTTATCTTCCTCTCTCTTCTTTTCCCCAATTCCTACCCACTTCCTGATTTGGGGGTAACTGAAAATCTTTGCACACATGTAATCACATAATCATCACTGGGCCTTAAAGATACGTATTTAAAGAGATTGTATTCTTCTACCTCAAGTTAAGGATAGGCATGATTTTTTCCCCCCTCATTGGGGGACATTATTAGTTGAGATGATAAAATTTCTAACCTTTTTTTTTTTCTATAAAAGAAGGAAATTTTCCATGCTCCAGCATGACAAAAATACCTGTACTGGGTACAGTTTCCTGAAATGTGGCACCATATGTGCATCAGTAAACATTATGTGTAGAGTAAATTAAACCGAGCCTTATAATTAGGCAGTAAGGAAATTACTGTAGACCTGAAAGAGTAAATCAGCAGTATTAAAATGTTCTCCATTTTCTCTGAAGCACTTCAGAGCACCATAAAAAGCCCGTGTCACTGTGATAAACATTGAGAAGAAATGCATTTGGAGCAAGACAACCTAAAAGACACCACAATTTAAATAGGTCTTCGAATCAGGAGTCCAAGGTGTCATCTCATAAAATTTAAAAGCCAGCCCTTTTGTCACAAATGTGAGAGGGAAAAGAAAGCCACCTGACACGGAGACTTTGCGGAAGGCGGGCAGGGAGAGGGGGGACTCTCTCCTACAGCAGGTGCGGTAAAGACTTTAATAGATAGAGGCTCTGGAGCAGAGCCAGGACTAACAAGAGGTTCATCCATGATGAACAAAATAGCGATATTGTAAATACAGACAGGATCAGGGTTGCTGATTCTTCCTTTTGCTTCAGGCTTCAATATGGCTCAGCACTGCACATCTGCATTTACAATGATCCTACCTTTATTCACGATGCTATTTTGTTCATCATGAATTTTTTGCATTAATTTTGATTTTCTAATATACTGCATAAATATTGTTTATCTCAATTACTGGGTTGTTTCAGTGCCCCCCTAAAATCTTGCACCTGATGCTGGTGCCTCACTCACCTGGAGCTGAGTCTTCTAAAGTCAGTCAAGCAACCGGAAACTACTGAGTTAAGGTATCCCCTCTTCAAACAAAAATTATTATTAATGTAATGATATAAATGGACTTTTTAGGTGAGTCCAAATCTAGACCTCGAAACAATGGAACCAGGGACATGTGAGTTTAGAAGGAAGGGAAGTTGATGATTGGGATATTCCCTGGGTGGGGTGGCTATATACAGGGGATTCTTCACTTTTTCAACACCTGTGTGGTGTAGGCTTGCTTTATTTGGGGCACTAGGATATGACCTGAAGAAACAAAGAATAATAAGATATGGGCACAGGTAAAAACAAATAAATAACTTAGATCCACTGCAAAAAGTGTCATAATAGAGATATTTTAAACTGCTCTAGGAGTCTACTGGGTAAACCCTGTTTTCAGGAATTGGATAAAGTTGTGATAATAAGGTAACATTTAAGCCAAGCCTCATAGGAAAAATCAAAATGAGTTTTCTTGGAAGAAAATAAAAAGGTGGGCAGGGGATATTCCAGGCAGAAGCAACAGCAAATGCAAAGGCAGAAGGGCCTGTAAGGACCGGATTATCAGACTGCTGGGGCTAGCATGAGCTGAAGGCAAGGAGGCTGCGCTCTAGGACACTGGTATGTGGCTATGACCATCGTTTTTGTAAAAAGCAATTAATCAGAGCCCATGGGAGTGGAGAGGAACAATGGGCCCCAAATGCATTTAGGAGGTGGTATCAACGGGACAGAATGTCTGACGGGGATCTAAGGAATGACAAAGGGAGGAGTTGTATGGGGCTGTAACTCTCTTACAAAGTGGATTGCAGCAGGAAACACACAATTGCATAGGGCTGGAGTGGAGTGAGGGTTTGTCTTTAAGATATCCTGGCCGGGCGCGGTGGCTCACGCCTGTAATCCTAGCTCTCTGGGAGGCTGAGGCGGGCGGATCGCTCAAGGTCAGGAGTTCGAAACCACCCTGAGCAAGAGTGAGACCCTGTCTCTACTATAAATAGAAAGAAATTAATTGGCCAACTAAAACAGTATATATAAAAAAATTAGCCAGGCATGGTGGCGCATGCTTGTAGCCCCAGCTACTTGGGAGGCTGAGGCAGAAGGATTGCTTGAGCCCAGAAGTTTGAGGTTGCTGTGAGCTAG
>CAUYRT010014154.1:0-12719 GCA_963574885.1 Lepilemur ruficaudatus
CATGCCTGTAGTCCCAGCTACTTGGGAGGCTGAGGCAGGAGGATCATTTGAGCCCAGGAGTTTGAGGTTGCTGTGAGCTAAGCTGATGCCATGGCACTCTAGCCCGGGCAACAGAGCAACAGTTTGTCTCAAAAAAATATAAAATAATAATAATAAAAAAAAGTAAAATGTATCCCCCGTTTTCAGGAAAAGAAATGCTGTTCTCTGTACTCACCGTTTAAGCCACAGATGGTCTTTGCACTCTCCTATGCCTCCTCTCTGGCTTGTGGGATGGCAGAGGCCAGATTCACCCCCCGGCTCCTGAGCGAGAATGCTTCCCACCCAGCCAAAATGCCTGGGAGTCCTGCTGCCTGGGAGTGGCTATCCCATTTCACAGGATCTATTTGTTCATTTCTATCCCTCACTCTGCCCCTCAACCCTGATCCGTCCCACCCTATGATAGAACCCAAAACATAGGCAATAAGAATTTCTGAATTTTCGGCTATAGGAAAAAAACAAAAAGGATTCGTCTTAAAAACTATTAAGAAGTTTCTGGCTGGGTGTGGTGGCACACGCCTGTAATCCTAGCACTCTGGGAGGCCGAGGCGGGCGGATCGCTCAAGGTCAGGAGTTCAAAACCAGCCTGAACAAGAGTGAGATGCGGTCTCTACTAAAAAAATAGAAAGAAATTAATTGGCCAACTAAAAATATATAGAAAAAGTTAGCCAGGCATGGTGGCACATGCTTGTAGTTCCAGCTACTCGGGAGGCTGAGGCAGGAGGATTGCTTGAGCCCAGGAATTTGAGGTTGTTGTGAGCTAGGCTGATGCCATGGCACTCTAGCCTGGGCAACAGAGTGAGACTCTGTCTCAAAAAAAAAAAAAAATAACATAGTAGGTATTCAAAAGTTGTGAGACAGTAATATAAATATGCTCCTGTATTAATACATTAAATAACAGATCTGGTATGCCTAATAACTACTGTAATTGCGAAGTAGTAAAAAAGTAAATGATATTTTTAGATATCTAGAACAACTGTAATATAATATGAAAATGTTTGTGATTTCTATAGATGACAATGCCACAGATACTGCAATACCAGAGGCTTTATTCACGAATGAAAGAAATACTAATTTTCTGTTAGAGATTAGAAAAACAGAATAGTTCTCTCCATCCAAGTTCATGGATGAACTTGGATTTGAAGCTATAGGACACAATGAAAAGTACCAGTATATAGATAAAGAAAAACAAGGATTCCTAGGACTAATCTCTGGTACATTCTGACATTAGGAAGTTGAGCAAAGGTGGAGGAGAAGTTCAAAAGAGACTGAGGAAGCACAGGCAGTGAGGTAGGAAAGGAACTGGCAGAGGAGGAGACAAAAAGTCAAAACAAGAAAATGCCCAGCACTTTGGGAGGTTGAGGCGGGAGGATCACTTGAGACCAGGAGTTTGAGACCAGCAATATAGCGAGACCCTGTCTCTATAAAAAATTAAAAAATTAGCTGGGCATGGTGGTGCACACCTGTAGTCCCAGCTACTCGGGAGGCTGGGGCAGGAGGATCGCTTGAGCTCAGGAGTTCAAGGCTGCAGTGAGCTATGATAGTGCCACTGCACTCTAGCCTGGGTCACAGAGCAAGCCCTGGTCTTCAAAAATAAAAATAAAAATAAACTAAGATCCCGTATAAAAAGAGAAGAAGATAAGGAAATGTCTATGGGAAGGCCCCAAGGATCTACATTGTTGGTAATCTCTCCAGGGATTTATTATGCACATCAAAAATTTAGATGCCTCTCTACTGGACTGTTCTCAGTGTTAATTAATTAATTCAGCTGCTCTTTTTCAACCCCAAAAATCTGCCAAGCAAGTTGTTCTAGGGCTGAGAATACACAAATAATGACCGCTTCCTCTGTGCCAGGCACTCAGTATTCACGAACTGAATCCTATCATATCTACATTATCATTATTAGTATATTTTCATTAGTCCTGCTCAGTAGATGTAATCGAGGCATGCATTAGAATCATCTACATGTTTTGTTAACAGAAGAAAAGAAAAAGGATGGCTGGGCCCCACCCCAGACATAGTGAGCTAGAATGGGAAGTACAGGCACCCACGTTCCACTGTGTTTTAAATAAATTGCACAAGTGATTTTTGTACTGACCAAATGTGGTCTTTAATTTTAGAAATTACTTTTTTTAATATTGTTGAGATTTCATAGTTTTTTTAAAAAATTAATATTTAAAATGAAATTTTAAAAATTAATTTTAACAGAGAAAAGACAACAACTGTAATAAATAAGGTCAATATATTATGCTGGAAAGTGGTAGGTGCTGTGGGAAAAAAGGAAGAGGATGAGCAGAGGAAGGGGTTGGGGACGCCAGGGGGCAGGAGGGCTCGTATTCACCTGTATTGACAGGGTGGACTCACTGAGAACTGTGCAGCAGGTGGCTGTGGTCGAGGTGCCGGGAAGAGCTATTACACACGCCCTAAGGTGAGAGCATGAAGTTGTGTCAGAAGAGCTGCAGGCTGGCCCAGGGTGGAGGTGCTATGGAACTGGGACGAAGGTAAAGTCAGAAAGATGAAGATGAGCCAGGCGTGGTGGCGTGTGCCTGTAGTCCCAGCTACTCGGGAGGCTGAAGCTGAGGATTTCTAAAGCCCAGGAGTCTGAGTTCAGCCTGGGCAATATAGTGAGATCCCGTCTCAAAAGAAAAAGGTAAAAATGGACTGGGAGGTCCCCATAGGGTGTGACATTTTGGGATTTATGTTTTTAAAGCATCCCTCTGGCCGCTGTATTGAGAGTAGACTAACTGAATCCATCTCTTCTTAGTAGATGTGATTCTAGAGCCACCTTCTGCATTTGATTAGCTCAAGCAAACCTAATGAGTTCTAAATAATGGCCCTCTCTGGCCTGGTTATAGGTGATGCCAGATCTTTATTTTCCCCAAGTACCACTCATTTATACTATATGTTTGCCCATGTTGCCCTCAGTTTTAAACTTGGCATTGCTGATGGATTCAATTTAGGGCTTGCCGTTTTCAGACAACTTTTCGTTCTAATGAGTTATAGTACATCTATTTCTTACGAAAAATGAATTTTATGCATCTTTAAATCTTTGAACACATGGGCTTACCCCATGTTAATTCTCTCCTCCTGCCATAGGCTTGATAAATGCCGTAACAAAACTGCATCCTGACAGCAAAATTAGGGCATAATTTTATGGCATTTTCTTAATGTCTGTCACTCAAAGAGAAAGCAAAATGCAATGCATGTGGGTAGAAGAGCAAGGTGGCCATGATTCACATATTATGTCAGACTGGAGGAGGAAATTAGCATTTATTGAAATAAAAGGTGAAGATGGTAAATGGTCTTCTAATCAGAACCTGGTTATCATCATGCAGCTGAGGAGGTGGGTGGTAGTTGGGAAAGCCCTGGAGGCTGCTCTTATTTCAAATACACGGGATGAAGTATCAGAGGGAAAAGATTACGTCAGAAAAAGAGAATGCAGGCCCTTACTCAGAACAGACTGGTTGCTCAGCTCTCCGGCTGGCCCCAGGAGCTAGTGCCTCGTCTATGGAATCACAGCTGAATTCTCAACCACAACCTTCCCAGTCCTTTCTGGACCTCTCCTGCTGTGGTCCCCAATCCCTGGGCCATGCACAGGTACTGGTCTGTGGCCTGTTAGGAGCCGGGCCACATAGCAGGAGGTGAGCAGCAGGTG
This sequence comes from Lepilemur ruficaudatus, assembly GCA_963574885.1. Lineage (NCBI taxonomy): Eukaryota > Metazoa > Chordata > Mammalia > Primates > Lepilemuridae > Lepilemur > Lepilemur ruficaudatus. The sequence continues at coordinate 3,692 of CAUYRT010014154.1, forward strand.
AGAGAGCAAAGCTTCATCGGTATTTACAGTCACTGTTTCCCGTCACCCTCAGATGGGACCATCTAGTTGCAGGAAAACAAGCTCAGGGCTCCCACTGATTCTACGTTATGGTGTGTTGTATAATTATTTCATTATATATTACAATAATGAAATAATAGAAATAAAGTGCACAATAAATGTAATGAGCTTGAATCATTCTGAAACCATCCCCCTCTCCCCAGTCTGTGGAAACATTGTCTTCTATGAAACCAGTCCCTGGTGTCACAAAGGTTGGGGACCACTGCCCTACTGCCTTTGCAAACTGATCATGGGAGGCAGCGCACCCTTCAAGCACTTTGGAATTCCCTTAACTTGTCTCTGTGCCGTTTCCAAATTGTCGCCGCTCCAATTTTGTAACACTTGTTTGTCCTTGAAGGCACAAGGTGTGTTGAATTCAGTGTATTCCCAGGGTGCTCCGTAATGGTAAGAACTATCTACTTACTGAGTATTAAGGTCCTTTGGCATACTCTTTGTATATATGTTTCATTTATTCCTCTTATTAAAATATAAGTATGGTTTTTTTTTCCCACATGAATTAAGCATTTTCTTTATCAAGCAATCCCCTCTAAAATCTCAGGCCTATATTTAAAGTTGGTGCCCTGGTAGTTTCCAGAACATTACTGGAAACGCCTGTTCCTCCAAGTACGATTAAGAAATTTGATAATCCACTGCAGGATTCCGCGTTAAGACTTCACTCACGATCACTTTGGATTTGATATTTTGTCATCTTTCCATCACCAATCAGAACAAGCTCAGCTTCCATCGGGATCAAACTGGCGGTTCTCAGGGTGCTGACGCTGATTAATAGTGACAGTAGACTCAAGATGGCCACGTGACACTGATCGTGGAACTAACGAGGGTAGTCATCAGGTGCATGGAACCTTCCCCCCAGCGCCACGGCCCAGGTGCGCTGGGGCTTAGGGCCTGGGGCTGCACGTGTCTGTCCCGTGACCTGATGAGCACCTTAGGCTTACACGCCTAAAGGTTTTCAAAGCTGACCCTGACCTACCAATACAGCAAGAATCTTTTTTTTTTTTTGAGACAGACTCTCACTCTGTTGCCTGGGCTAGAGTGCCATGGCGTCAGCCTAGCTCACAGCAACCTTCAACTCCTGGGATCAAGAGATCCTCCTGCCTCAGCCTCCCAAGTAGCTAGGACTACAGGCACGTGCCACCCTGCCCGGCTAATTTTTTCTATATATTTTTAGTTGGCCAATTAATTTCTTTCTATTTATAATAGAGATGGGGTCTCGCTCTTGCTCAGGCTGGTTTCGAACTCCTGACCTTGAGCAATCCGCCCTCCTCGGCCTCCCAGAGTGCTAGGATTACAGGCATGAGCCACCGTGCCCGGCTAATACAGCAAGACTCTTGAATCCCTTGCATTTCAGGTAAGCCAGTAAGTGGTGTCCTAATTCTCATTTTAGCGTGCAAAACACAACAGCCTACTTTCGCTAAGCTCAACACTTCCTGGACGTAAAAGAAGTATGGTTTTTATTATGCTTTCTAGATAAGAAAAGTGAGGCCCAGAAAAATTATGTTATGTGACCAAGTTTACACAGAATGACTAGGAGCCAAGCTCCTAAACCCTGTGTGAATGGTCCGGTTGTATTACAACTTGGGCTATTGTTATTTGTTTACATGTCTGTTCCCGCCATTGGAATACAGATTTCTTGAAAAACAGGACAATGTCATGTTTATCTGTATGTTCTCCATAGCTCCTGGCACAGCCCCTTGCACGTAGTAGGGGCGCAATGAGTGAATGGTGCTTGGAATGCCAGGCACTCGCACTTGGAGTTTCCACGGTTATTCATAGCCCCCAACAAAGAAGGCTACTTTAACAAGAATTATGAGAGAAATGAACGGAAAGCAAAATTTTGCCAAGAAAAACTCCATTTTCAGATTGGTTCTGAAGCTAAATCTCAGGGCAGGGGAAGAAGGAAACTCTTCTGTAGGGGCAGGTGCCTTGGGAAGGGGTTCTCTATGTCTGATTCAAAGCTGAGTTCTTTGCCCACGAGTCCCGTTCTCAGCAGTTGACATCCAAATCCGCATTTATGGATTAAAATGCTGCTAATGCTGGCAAGCTGCGGCAGATAGGTTGCCTGGAGAAGATTTGCTTTGTTAATCCAGTATCGAGCTGTGCTGGGCATTCCTGAAACCTGATCTGGGGGGATTTTCTAATCATCTAGGACCAGGGAAAGGCTGGGACAGCTCTAGGGCGTTTGCACCACGCCCTTACAAACAGTTGTAAGTAACTGTCTTCAGGTACTTGAGGTACCCTTATCTTACCTTAAGGTGACCTCTGTCCTAAATTTGTTAGAAAGCCATGTCTGCTTTCCTTTACAGATTGACACGTATGTACGTACTCTTACACAATACATTCTTTTGCTTTGTTTTTGAACTTTATAAAAATGGTATCATACTGTGTATATTCTTCTGAAACTTGTAATTTGATTTTTTCCTCAATATTATTTCCTAAGTTTCAGTCCATCCATGTTGAAGCCTGTAGCTATGGTTCACTTATTTTTTTTTTTTTATTACCATCCAGTATTTCATTGTATCACTATCTCATCCTTGACTTGTCCAGTTTTCCACTGTTGAACATTTGAGTTGTTCTAATTCCTTATATCATGTACAATGGGGCTAAGAACATTCTTGAATATGCTTTTGGTGTACATAGGTAAGAATTCCTAGGGTATAAAATTAGGACACAAATTGATGCGAATGTTCAGCTTCTCAAGATGGTACACGATTGTTTCCCACTCACGTGGCAACGCTTTGCTGGCAAATATGGAGGGGGTGGGTGGGGAGATGGGAGAAGGGATGAGTAAGGGGAGGACAATGGTAGACAGGAGGGTGGGGAAAGCATCTGGGCTCAGGAAAGAGGTAGTTGCAGACACTCCAGGGTGGGCCTGAGCTTAGCTGGGAACACAGAAAGGATGGAGCTCAGAGGGGGAGGGGGATCTGATTTCCTCTGAAAGTTAGATTAAAGAATTTTATTTTATTCAATGTGATGGGAAGCTACTAGAGCATTTTAAGGTGGGGAGTGGATGTGATTTGATTTGCATTTCTAAATAACATTCTGGCTGCTCTGTAGAGAATGGATTAATGTTGGAAGCAGGAGGAACATGAGAAGACTAATTTGACAGTCCTGGAGCCTCGGCACTGGGCAGCGTGGAGAAGCTGGTTGTGTCGGGGTAGAGTATCTGCGGTCATAGCAGATGTGGGCTGTGCAGGAAAGACCAGAATCCAGGCTAACTCTGAGTCCCCCAAACTTGTCCAAATTACCTCTTAATTTCATCTCTAATGTACATATCCCTTCTTTTTTTAATTCTACCACCTCAGATTTTACTATTTCTCCCCTTGACCACTGCAAGAAGCTGCCAGCTCACTCTTCCTGCAGCCTCAAGCCTGCCCTCTCCTCTTCTCTCCATCCATCTCCAAGCGGCCCATTTTTAAATCAGTTGTTTTCTCATTGTTGAGTTTTAAGAGTTCATTGTATCTTTTGGATAACAGTCTTTTATCAAATATGTCTTTGGCAAATGTCTTCTCCCCATCTGTGTCTTGTCTTGTCATTCTCTTGACAGTGTCTTTCACAGAGCAGAAATTTTTGATTTTCATGAAGTTCAGATTATCAATTCTTTCTTTCAAGGATTGTGCTTTGGTGTTAAATCTAAAAATCCATCACCAAACCCAAGATCATCTAGAATTTTCTCCTATGTTATTATATCTTGCAGAAGTTTTACAGTTTTACATTTTGCGTTTAGGTCTGTGATCTGTTTTGAATTAATTATGAAAGGTGTAAGGTTTATGTCTAGATTGTTTTAGCACCACTTCTTGGAAAGACTATTTTTTCTACATTGTGTGGCTTTTTCTATTTGTCAAACATCAGTTGACTATATTTATGTGAATCTTTTTCTGGGCTTTTGATTGTGTTCCATTGATCTATTGATTACTAGAGCTTTGTAGTACATCTTGAAGTTGAATAGTGTTCGTCCTCTGGTTTTGCTCTTGCCTTTCAATATTGTGCTGACTATTCTGGGTCTTTTGCCTTTCCATATAAACTTTGCAATTGGTCTGTGGAATCCACTTGCTGAGATAAAAGCTTGCTGGGATTTTAACTTGGATGGCATTGAGTCTGTAGAGCAAGTTGGGAAGAACTGACATCTTGACAATATCGAGTCTTCCTATGCATGAATATGAAATGTCTTTCCATTTACTTAGGTCTTTGATTTCTTTCATCAGAGTTTTGTAGTTTTCCTCACGTAGACCTTGTACATATCTTTTTAGATTTATACTCAAGTATTTCATTTTGGGGGAATGCTAATATAAATAGTATTGTTAGGTAGAAAGGATCTCTGGCTCTTCTAGGGGCAAAGGCTCTCACTTTGGTGCTGTCTTCAGCAATTATTCCACCTGGGAAGAAGGATAAAAGTGGGAACTCCACTTTGGTGTTACCCACCCTTAATCCTATCCCAAGGAACTGCTACACCTGGGGAAGGAGGGAATGCTTTATCAATCTGGGCATTCCCCTGCCCAGGCATGATAGGATTTGGAAAGTGACCTTGAGTAACCTAGGGTAATTATTATGTCATTACCTTAAATCTACCTTGTGGTTCACCTCCCTGCCCCAACCAGGTGGGCTTTCAGAGAGGGAGCTTGTACATGCAGATGGAATTTTAAGGACACCTATTGATCATTTGGTAATATCGCACAGAGCCCTCCCCCAGACTGGGCCAATAAAAGGAAACAATCTTTCAGAGTGAGTCTGTGAGTCAGTCAGTGAGTCAGTCAGTCAGTCAGTGAGTCAATGACTCAGTCAGTCTGTCTGTCTCTCTCCACTCACAGAGACAGACCTGTTTTTTTCTACAGTAAAGAGCTGCTTGTGTGAAACTGCTTGCTGCCTGAGGTTATTCCATGGCATTGGCCCTGCTGGTGATTTTTCCAAGCAAGGAGTCAGAGTCTGGACTTGACACTTTGGTGTGTCTGATCATTCTTCAGCCAAGAGCACACCAAGAACCAAGGCAGACTGCCACCCTGACAGTGTTATTTCCTTTTCTTGTCATATTGCATTAGGTAGGACTTCCAGTACAATGCTGAAAAGAAGTGGTGAGAGGAGACATCCTTCTTTTTTTTTTTTTTTTTTTTTTATTTGAAATGGAGTCTCACTCTGTTGCCTTGGCTAGAGTGCTGTGGCATCAGCCTAGCTCACAGCAATCTCAAACTCCTGGGCTCAAACGATCCTTCTGCCTCAGCCTCCTGAGTAACTGGGACTACAGGCATGTGCCACCATGCCCAGCTAATTTTTCTATATATTTTTAGTTGGCCAATTAATTTCTTTCTATTTATAATAGAGATGGGGTCTCGCTCTTGCTCAGGCTGGTTTCGAACTCCTGACCTTGAGCAATCCACCCGCCTCGGCCTCCCAGAGTGCTAGGATTACAGGTGTGAGCCACCGTGCCTGGCCCCTTCTTTTGTTTTTAATCTTAGTGGAAAAGCTTCCAGCTTCTTACCACTAAGTATGGCATTAGCTGGAGGTTTTTTGTAGATATTCTTTATCAAGTTGAAGAAGTTCTCCTTTATTACTAGTTTACTGAGAGTTTTTTTAAATCATGGATTGGATTTTATCAAGTGCTTTTTCCGCATCTATTGATATGATCATGTGGTTTCTCTTTTAGCTTGTTGATATGATGGATTACATTAGTTGATTTTCAAATGGTGGACAAGGTTTGTGTACTTGGGATAAATCCCACGTGTTTGTTGTGTATAATTCTTTTTACTTATTGTTGAATTTTATTTCCTAATATTTTTGTTGAGAATTTTTACAACTATGTTCATGAGATATATTGTTCTGTAATTTTCTTTGTAATGTCTTTGTTTGGTTTTGATACTAAGGTAATGCTGGCTTCATAGAATGAATAAGGAGTATTCCTTCTGCTTCTACTTTCTGAAACAGATTGTAGAGAATTGGCGTACTTTCTTCTTTAAATTGGTAGAATTCACCAAGGAACTCTTCTGGGCCTGGTGCTTTTTGTTTTGGAAGGTTATTAATTAATGATTCAATTTTGTATAAATAGATAAAGGCCTATTCAGTTAGTCTATTTTTTCTCATGTGAGTTTTGGCAGATTTTGTCTTTCAAGGAATTGGTCCATTTTATCTAGGTTATCAAATCTGTGGGTTCTGTGATTTGAATGTGTCCCCCAAATTATATGTGTTGGAGACCTAATCCCATTGTAATGGTACTCAGAGGTCAGGCCTTTAAGAGGTAATTAGGCCTTGAGGGCTCTACCCTTTTGAGTGGATTAATGCTGTCATTGTGGGAGGGGTTAGTTATCTCAGGGACAGGCTCCTGATAAGTGGATCAGTTGAGAGGGAGTCGAAGGGAGCATATGCACAGAAGCTGGGCCTCGGAGGGCAGACTGCTGTCCTCTATCAGTCCTTCCCATTTGTAAGGCACATAGCATTAAATTGAAATGAACAATTTATATTAATAGTTAGCAATATTTTTAATTAAAAGAAACAAAAAAAATTATTTTGAAAAAGTTTCAAGGCATTCTGACCTAAAGGGCCCCCCAAAAAGAAAAATCTAAATCTGGATGAGTGTGGCTGAGGGTGGCTGTTATCAGAGTTGAATTATAGTCGGCTTTTAGTATCTGTGGGTTCTGCATTATGGGTTCAACCAACCTGAGATTGAAAATATTTAAGAAATCCAGTAAAAACATCAATGCAATAATGAAAAATGATGCAAATAAAAACAATACAGTATAACAACTATTTAAATAGTATTTACATTGCATTAAGTGTTATAAGTAATCTAGGCATGACTTAATATGTATAGGTTATATGCAAATGTGATGCCACTTTATATAAGGGACTTGAACATCTCGGAATTTGTTATCTGCGGGGGTCCTGGAACCAATCCCCTGTGGATAGATACTGAGGCATGACTGCACTCTGCCCAGACAAATACAATGGGGAAGAGTGATTTTTATTCCTCAAACACCCTCCACTTCTGTACCCTACAACAGCCTGATGAGAAAGGAAGTCAAATCGGTGGGAGGGTAGAGCTTAAAACCCCCCATTGGGGGTGATATTGCCCCATTGAAAGCACATGGGATCTTGAATGGGGTGTGGAAATATATTAACTGTGACAATGGTTTGTGGCCTTCCAAAGGAGCACAATACGTAAACAGATATTACAGTATATCCGTTATATTAAAATTTCACAGGGAGGAGGGTGATTGGGGGGAAATGTCTAAAAAGGCTCCTTAAGGGGGACAATAATGCCAAAAATGGTTGAGAAACACTGTATCAAACACATTTCTTGGGCAATGCTTTTTCATCCATGAACACATTATTTCAAACATCTCTTATGTGAAATCATGAACCTCCTGGTGCAGATTTAGATGCTAGCATTTGAAATTCTTAACATGGCTCCCTCTGGAGTGTTGGAAACATAATTCTCCTACAAATAGATAGTAACCAGGTGTCAAGGTTTGATTTAATTCTTTAATGAGGGAACCAGCAGGGAGACGAACACACTGGTTCAGAGAGCATTTGAAGGAGACGGATTTGCACAGTCAGTGAAATGGCTGTTCCGTGGGATGGCCAGGTTAGATATACGACCTTAACTTTGCTGCAGGGCAACCACGACAGCTTTGGGTTTCACTTTTCTACTGGGTCACCAGGCTAAAACAATGAGTCAATTTCTGTAGGTTAACTTCTAACCTTATAGGCCTAAAAACTACCTGCAATTTTCTTGTGGATCACTGGTGACCATCCTTGGGGGTGTCAGGCGAAGGTCGGGCAGGTTTCTTGGGAAATGCTCTAGCATGCTACAGAACACGAAGCAATCGACTCTCTGCCTTCTGCTCTGCCTGGGCACACTGCTTTTCCTTAAAAGGAATATGGATTTATGATCACCACTCTTCCAATGATTGCTGACTGAACATCCCCGGAGTGTGGATTCCTGATTAGGGGACTTCAATGATGACCACCCTTCCAAATGAAGAACAATCTTAATTTACATATATTTATACTTCTTGAATTAATACTTATTATGTACTAGGCATTGTTCTAAATGCTTTGTGTGTATAATTTCACTTAATTTATACAATGCCATGAGATATGTGTATTAGTTAGGGTTCTCCAGAGAAACAACCAATAGGATATATGTGCGTGTACACACACACACACACACACACACACACATATATAAAGATTTATTGTAAGGGATGGACTCAGATGATTATAGAAACTGGCAAGTCCGAATCTGTGGATTGGGCTGGCAGGCTTGAGAGACAGGAGACGAAGTCTGAAGTCAGTCTTTTGGAGAAGATTTTCCTTGAGAGAAAGTTGGTCTTTTTGTTTTATTCAGGCCTTTAATTGATCGGATGGGGTCCACCCACATTAAAAAGAACAATCTGTTTTGCTTGGTCTAGTGATTTAAATTTTTTATTTTATTTTTTGTTGAGACAGAGTCTCACTCTGTTGCCTGGGCTAGAGTGCCGTGGAGTCAGCCTGGCTCACAGCAACCTCAAACTCCTGGGCTCAAGCAATCCTTCTGCATCAGCTTCCCGAGTAGCTGGCACTACAGGCATGTGCCACCATACCCGGCTAATTTTTTCTATATATTTTTAGTTGTCTGGCTAATTTTTTTCCATTTTTAGTAGAGACGGGGTCTCGCTCTTGCTCATGCTGATCTCAAACTCCTGACCTCAAGCGATCCTCCTGCCTCAGCCTCCCAGGGTAGTAGGTCAAAATAATGTTTGACCAAATATCTTGCCACCCAGAGGCTCAGGCAAGTTGATTCATAAAATCAATCATCAAAGTGTGTATTACACCAATTTGCAGTCCCACCAACAGTGTAAGAGAGTCCCTATCTCTCCACACCCTCGCCAGCATTTGTTGTTTTGGGATTTTTTGATAGAGGCCAGTCTCACTGGGGTTAGGTGGTATCTCATTGTGGTTTTGATTTGCATTTCTCTAATGA
>CAUYRT010014155.1:0-19957 GCA_963574885.1 Lepilemur ruficaudatus
ATTCCAGCTCTAATCATAGGCGACGGGGGCAGGGTCTCTTGGCCACTCTGCGACGTGCAGTGTCTTAGTCAGCTGGGGCTGCCATGACAAAATGCCATAGGCTGGGTGGCTTCAGCAATAGACTTTTGTTTCTCACAGTTCTGGAGCCTGGGAAGTCCAAGGTTAAGACGCTGCAGACGTGGCTCCTGGTGAGGGCTCTCTTCCCGGGGTGCAGATGACCAACCTTGCTACTGTGTCCCCACATGGCAGAGAGAGCGGGAACTCTGGTGTCTCGTCTTCTTCTTCTTATCAGGGCACTGACCCCATCATGGGGGCCCCACCCTCTTGACTTCATCTAAGCCCAATTACCTCCCAAAGGTCCCACCTGCTAACACCGTCATCGTGGGGTTCAGGGCTCTACCATATGAATTTTGAAGGGACACACACATACAGTCCATCACATCCGGTTTACCTTTGTGCTTCATTTTCTGTCATTTAATCAGGTTGAGTAATAATCCGGACTTTATTTACTGTCCAGGTGATTTACTGCACGACTTGGGCTCGCACTCACTGCCTTCCAGGCCTTCCCTCTGGTTGCTGCAGGAAGGTTGGCTGCATTTTCCTCGTGGCTGTGACAAGCAGTCCCTCCAGGGCCACCTCGCCCTCCTGGGAGTCATCTGCCCCTTTGTCAGCAGTCACCGGACTGAGGAGGAGTGAAGGGTAAGCAGAGCGCTGCCACGCTTTGTGTGAGCTCCCTGGGAGCCAGGCGCCTGGCGAGCAGGGGTGATGACGGGTGGGCCGACCGCGGGTCCTGGGACGGCCGAAAGGCCAGGCTCAGTCAGGCTTCGTGGCTTGTTCCAAGCAGAACCCCTGCACGCTTTGCTCTCTGCCCGGTAAAGCTGATTTGAATGCGATATTTTCGAAACCCCAAAGAGTAACCACTGCCATTATTTCCATGTGCCTGTGCTTCAGGCTTCTCTGGCGCCCATGGGCTTAGAGAGCTGCCGTCACACGCACCGCGACGGCTCACGGAGGATGGAAACGTGCCTCTCTGTTAGTACTTCCGAGGCCTCAGCCGGGGTCTTTCCTACAGTCCCCAGCTGAGGAATCCTTCCCGCGGCTGCCTGCGAGACGAACTGCAGGGCTCAAGCTCGAAGCTGTCTCGCCCAAAGCCAGGCTGGGCCTCTGACTGTGTGAGATGGATTCCCGCGCAGAAACGCCCAGACGTGGGTGGAATCACACAGTACTCGCTGACACCGGGGGAGTCCACACTTCCCCACTGTGTCGAGCACCTTACCGAGGCCAACAGCATCACCCTGGCTGTCCTCTTCCCTCCGGTGCAGCTGTGGTCGCCGTGCCCAGGCCCTCTGACCAGTCACTGTGGCTTGGGAGCCACACATGGCATGTGTCCTGCCCCAGACAAAAGAGCTTGCGGCTGACCCTAACTGCCGACGGGCCCAGAGGCTCGGACAGTGTTAATCACGGGGACAGTGCTAACCCATTCCACGCCTGGATAACTTCCGTGGTCATCCCTCCGATTGTGCCACGCTGTACCCACTTTCCTTTTTCTAGTACATTCTCCTGTGGAAGCCACAGTAATCTGTAAAAAATGCAAAGCTGACCACGTCATCCTTTCCACGCCTCCCTGCCCCCAAACTTAAAATCCTTCAGGACTTCACTGTGCTCTTGGGATGAAGCCAGTTCCTTCACGTGGCCTGCGAGGACCCGCACTGCGTCATCTCCCCTCGTGTCCTGGGTGTTTCTTCAGGCGTCCTCTTCGCCCTCCCGCATCAGGGCGTGTGAGTCCGCCCCTCAGTCTTTGCATCGGATAATCCCTTTCATCCTTCGGTTCTGAGCCAACACGTTACTTTCCGGGGTAGTCGAGGTAAAACTAACTGCTGGGAAAGACAAACCCCCAAACCTGGTGCCTGCACCCTGGATTTTCTTTCTCACTCACAGCAGAGTCCAACACTGCAGTGCCTGAGCCATCCCCAGTCCCTGTGTGGGTGGTGGTATCAAAGGTTTGTGATGGGCCAGACCCAGAGGCACTTACGTCAATTCCACCAGCTGGAAGAAGGCACCTGGCCTTGCCTCTGTGCAAGGAAGCTGGGAAATGTAGTCTATCTGTGAGCCCGGGGTGGAGGAAACAGGTTTGGGGGAACTCATTACAGTTCCTGCCACAGGCCTCTGCCTCCACCCCCTGCCTCCTCCCACACATCTATCCCATCCCCAGTAAGGTCCTGTTCTTTTTTTTTCTTTTTTGGGGACCGAGTCTTGCTCTGTTGCCAGGGCTAGAGTACTATGGCGTCAGCCTAGCTCACAGCAGCCTCAAACTCCTGGGCTCAAGCCATCCTCCTGCCTCAGCCTCCTGAGTAGTTGGGACTACAGTCACTATCACTACGCCCAGCTAATTTTTTCTATTTTTAGTTGCATGGATAATTTTTTTTTTCGTAGAGACAGGGTCTCACTATTGTTAGGCTGGTCTCAAACTCCTGACCTCCAGCGATCCTCCTGCCTTGGCCTCTCAGAGTGCTAGGAGTACAGGCATGAGCCACAGCACCTGGCCAGGTCCTGTTTTTGATGGCACTTATTTCTGTTTTAATGTCACGTGCGTCACTGTGATTCTTTGATGAACACTTTTCTCCCCCGCTCAGCTCCGTGAGGTCAGGGACGCCCGTTTCACCGGCAGTTTAAGTGCTGTGTGGATGCTTGCAGCAAGAGTGAGTGAATGCAAGCTGCCCAGGGGCGTGGTGCGCCTCTGCAGAGCTCCAGACCCCGTGTTTTCATTCAGCAAACAGCCAGGGGAGCCCTCGAGTTGGTCAGAGTTCAAAGTCGGCTTGTACGCTTCAGGTTTTCATTTTCCTTTCTAAAGAGGGTCTCAGAAAGCCAGCTGTGTTATGGATTTTTTTTTGTTCATCTCAGTTTATAAGGAATAGACACAGAATGGAATTCATGACAGACAGGCACCAAGATACATTTCTAGGTCTTTCTGCATCCTGTCCCCCCACGTGGCCAAAAGCTGAACAAATTCTCAAGCTTAGGATCCTCTCAAGGTCATCAGGTGCCTGAATATTGCAATCCAGGATCCTGCTTTTCGTATATTTTAATGTCATTTTTTTTCCACGTAGAACATAGCTCTTCCTCTAACCCGCCCTCACCGTGCGGAGTGGACTGCCCTGGATTTGCGCTCAGCCCAGCCAGGCATTGGCCCGACTCAGTCACTAGCACTGGGGCTGTCTTGGGAAAGAACCACAATTTCCTCTATACAATGGTTATAATAAAGCTCCCAGGGTGGCAGGGAGGGATTAAAAATCACCTGAATGGAGTCCTTCCAGAGTGTCAGTTTGTGGCAAGCCACTAAGCACTTTACACGTACTATTTCATTAAATCTTAGCAGTTGTATAGAGTATGTACTTTACCCCCATTCTATAGATGAGGAAACTGAGGCTCAGAGAGTGTGAGGCACACACTGGGGGCCATGCAGCCGGGTAGGGGGAAGGTTGACCTCATCTGGGTTTGACTCGAGAGCCTCTGACACCTATGTCACCCAGTAGGAGGCATTGAATGCCAATGTATTTTGTAACTTAGGATGCTTCCTGTCCACGTGGAGCACAATCTCTGGGGACTTACATGAGGACTTCCTCAATGACTCAAGTCATTTGGGGACCCTCCTGCCTCTGAATACCAGGGTGGTGGTCGTAGATAGAAAAAGGGCTGCCAAGGATGTCCTAATCCCCAGATGTGTGAACATGTTGCCTTCTATGTCCAAAGGGGCTTTGCAGATGTGACTAATTTCAGGATTTTGTGGTGGAGAGGTCGTACTGGACTGTCTGAGCTGGCCCAGCTTTATAATAAGGAGGCAGGAGGATCCGTGTCAGTAACAGGAGCTTTGACGGTGGAAGCAGAGGTTGGAGGGATGGGCTTAGAGCAGGGGTGGAGAACATGGGGCCTTCTAGGTCCTTAAGTGCAGCCTTTTGACTGAATCCAAATTTTACAGAACAAATATTTTTATTTTTATTAACACATTTTTGTCCATCTTTCATATTTTTATTTTATTTTTTAAATGAACATATTTTAAACACCAAAGAATAAAATAAGTTTCAATAAAATAATCCTCCCAGATTGATCAGCACAGCTAGAACATTAGTCAGCCATAAGGGCTAAACTGACCGCTACTATGCTCTTGATTTAGTTCTAACTTCCCCCATCCGGCTGGTGCCACCACTGTAGGAGGCTGGTTGGTGAGAGTTTATGGTGGTCAAGTACGCCAGTCTGTTATCAGGTCTTCACAATGGTGCACTGTGTCTCTGTTTGAAGTAGAATTTTTTAATAGTTGCACAGCTTGACGGTATTTTTTAATTCTGTCTGCTTAACAGCCCAGAATGTCAAAGAAGACCAAGAGAACACTGAAGGCAGAAAACAGATTTTTTTAATGAGGATTGGGAATTGCAATCTTATTTCTGCTAAACATAGAATGATTTGCTTGCTTTGTGATACTGCAATATCAACGTTAAAGAAATCCAATGCTCATCTGCATTATAACAATCACAAGGACCACAAATATTTTAAATCAGAGGGAGAGGCATGAAAGGTTGTATTGCAGAAATTAAAAGAGGAAAAGCAAAAGCAAAGACAATTTTTTTCAAGCAGCAATGAGATCTGGAAATAATGCCACTGAAGCAACTTACAAAGTAGTTTATATACTTGGGGGAAAGTGGAAGCCATTCAGTGGTGTAGAAATTGTGAAAGAATGCATTGTCGAAGTTGTAGGATGCTTAGATCCTGGTAACATTTCAAAGTATTAATTCAAACAACTGCCTCTTTCAAGGAGAACTGTAACTGATTGGCAGCATAGATTAGCAGCCTTCAACTTAACATTATTCATGCAATACTTCAAAAGGAACACATATATTATTCAATCACTTTGGATGAATCAACTGATACACTGACTCTGTGCAGGTTTTATATTTCATTTAGGTCATAGCAAAAGATTTTCTTTGCTATGGAGAGTTACTCGCTTTGGACACTCTTGTGAACAGAACCCAAAGAATAGATATTTTCAACAAGTTTCAGGATAAATTTCGTGAAGTTGGACTGAAGTTGGTAAATTTAGTCAGTGTATGTACAGGTGGTGCACATTCCATGACAGGAAAGCATGAAGGGTTCATTGCACAGATCAAAAAAGGTATCAACAGATGCAGATGCTCTCATTTCTTTTCATTGTATCTTGCATCAGCAAAATCTCTGTGCTAAAGCTACCATTTTAATTGACACTTTGCAACAAGTTGTAAGTACTGTTAACTACATTTGTGCAAATGTAACATGGCATCATCTGTTTTGTAACATGCTAAAGTTGACCAACACAGTATTTGCTGTATCATTCTAAAATGCATTGGCTATCGCAGGGACATGTGTTAGCCAAAATATTATCTCTGTGAGAACAGAGAGTTAAATTTTATGAAGAACAGAATCACCAATATGAATTATTGAAAAAAGATTTCTATGGGAATATGGCATTTCTGTCAAAGCATTTTCATGTCAAATCAAAACAAATTGAGTATTTCTTTGCAAGACAAAACTAAGTGTATATATGACATGTGGCAAAAAAAAAAAAAAAAATCCAAGCATCTCGAAAAAAGCTGTCTTTTTTCAAAACAATTCCTCTTCAAAAAGAAATTTCGGATGAACATTTTCCCTAGTTAGTAAAGGTCACTGATGAGCAGGATGACATACGTGAATTATTTGAAGAATGTGCAGCTGTTATAGATCTATTAATTGGAGAATACAATGAAAGGTTCACTGACTTTGAGAATCATGACATCACACTCAAATTAGCATTTCAGCCTCACCTAGTTGTATCCCCAAGGCACCTAAAGAACTACAGATGGAATTGATTGAGCTCTCAGTACATGACATTTTAAAGTCATTGTTTGATGCTAAGAAAGAGCCAATTGAAATACGGAGAAATGCAATAGAATACCCACGCCTTCGGCAGCATGCCCAAAAAATGCTTTCTTGGTTTTCAACCACTTACTGCTGCAAATCTACATTCTCCTACCTAACCCAAACCAAGACACCCTTAAGATCACAAATGACTGACACCCACCTAGAAGATCGACTGAAATTGTGGCCCTCCATGCTACAACCAAGTATTCAAATGCTTTCCAACAAAAAGCAGACACAACAGAGTCATTAAAAGTTTAGTTAACTTTAAAATTAACAAGTATTTTTAATTTTTTGAAATTATTAAGTACATAATAATTAGATTTTTTACAAAATAATGTACATTTTAAAGTATATCTAATTGAAATTTCTTGAATGCAGTCTTATTTGATTGCAAGTGAGTTAATGTGGCTTCCAACATGAAAATGTTCCTGCTCCTGGCTTAGAGGATGAAGGAAGGAGCCCCAAGCCAAGGAAGGTGGCCTCCAGACACCAGAAAAGGGGGACACAGGTTCTCCTGGGTGCCTGCAGAAGGAACACAGCCCTGCTAGAACTTTGATTTTACCTTATAAGACTCATTTTGGATTTCCGATCCCCAGAACTGTAGCACAGTAAATTTGTGTGGTTTGGAGCTGCTAGGTTTGTGGTAATTGGTTATAACAGCAGCAAAACACTATAATACAGTGATATTTCCTGTGCCATGTCTCTTGTACCTGAACTCTAGGTGTGATCTTGCAGCTTACCTGTTCTACATGTGTAAGTTATTATCGCCCCTGCCCACGGGGAGTCCCTTGAGAGGAGACACCTCAGTTTAATACCTGGATCCAAGTCAGATGACCCACAGATCACTGCATCACCCGCCCCGGTCTGCAGCCAGAAGTTGCAGCAATGTGATCACAGCACAGTCTTCACGGGACCCCCTGGGCAGGGAGGTGCTGAGGGCTGAGGCAAGCCAGCAGCATCACGGCGTGAGCCACTGCTGTGACCCGACAACCGCGGGTGAGCTTTGGAGGCTGTCCTGTGGCCAGCATTTGCTGTCACTGCAGATTTTCTCATTGTTCAGATATAGCTCAGGCTCTTTTGTGCAATTTGTTTGCAACCAAGCTAGCAGCCTCTGCAACGCCAGGGCGCTGAGCCAAGCCCATAAACACCGCGGCGGCATGCACGCAGCACTGGCATTGCAGAGCTGCGGCTGACAGGGAGCACTGGCGCTCTGCACCATTCGCATTCCTGCCAAAGCACCCCGATTTCCCCAGCCCCCACCTCCGTTGCAGTCCAGCTCCAAGTGGGGGGCACAAGCGGCTCTGCCTGTCCTCCTGCTGTGGAGGAACAGAGGGGTGGTGGAGCAGGAAGCAGGTGTTTTTTGCTTTGAGGACCTCTGAGGAGGGGTGCGGTGAGGGAACTCCGTGGAGAGGCCGGGCCGTTGCTGGGCTCGCCGTGGTGATGGGTGCAGGGGCACACGCACATTCTGCAGCAGCTTGGGGATGCCCGGCTCTCACCCTCACGGGTCTCTGTGGCCATAAATCAAACTGTGTTAGTGCTGCGAGCTGCCCTGGAGATCTCACCCACTCCTGCGTTTTATAAACAAACAAAGCAAAGCTCCAAGAAATGGAGTAGCTGGTCCACAACCGCACGGCAGGGCCTGGGCACAGCGTCCTTCGGGGCCAGCGAATCCCCCGACAAAGGTTAACCCACAGCGAGGCTGACGCCACCCAGCCACACTCTCCGTCAGAGGTCCGAGGTCGCGAGAGGCCCGTGCTGACCGGGCTGCCCACGCATCCGCTCCAAGTCCCTGCGAGTGGAAGGGGGGGAAGGATCAGAAGCCAACGGATAGCGGTTCGCTTCCTTGCTATTTCAGTCTGAGTTTAGGACAGAGCGTGGAGGGGAAGGGATGTGGCAATGAGGATTTAAGCTCAGCACTGCTTCAACCAGCACCTCAGATAACAGTGGCTTCAACGGGAGGGTTCGTGTGTCTGACGCATAACGTTCTGAATGAAGCGTCCGGGGAACAGAACTTCCACCTCGTCTGGCTGTCCTCAGGCTCCTGCCCTTCCCTTCTGGTCTGAGGTGGGTCACCCCTGTGTCTGTGTCCAGCCGCAGGAAGGGGACAAGGTGACAGACTACTGGGAGGGTGGAGACAGAGGGGCAGTGCACAGTCTCTGACACATGTCCCCTCTTTGTGGCCTAAGCTAGGTAGATGGGCATGCATGTGGCCCAAGTGCCACGGACAGTTGACACTTGTCTACTTTTCCTGGTGTTGTGTGGCCTGGGGACGTGTGATGGGTGTGGCAGCAGGTGTCTCCACACCTGCCCCCCCCCCAAGCACTGGTCCTTCCAGTTAGTGCCGGTGCTTCTCCCGGGCCGCACGCAGGGCGGCTGGAGGTTACCTGTTCCTGTGGCTCAGCACGGTCCACGCGCCACACCTGATGGACTTGGAGGGTAAATATCCCAGCTCCCAGCTCCAAGGCTGCTCCCTGCTGCAGTTGTTAGCGGGGGTGAGCTCCAGACCTCACATAGGAACCTGCTCGAGGGAGCACTTTTTAGGGACTTTGCTTCCTCCTCTGTCTCACACCCCTACTGCCCTCCCCACGCTTCCCCTGTAACCTCCCAAATAAGCTACTTGCACTGCCATCCTTGTTTCAAGGTTTGCTGCTGGGGGAACCCAACCCAAGACATATGGCAAAGGAGACGTGCAGGCATTTTTAGCTGAAACTCCAGGTTCCAAGACTTCCGGACCATATGCACCATCTGTTTTGTTGATGTCATAGTTTTTCACCATCTCCTTTTATTAAAAAAATCAGCCTCTTAAGATCAAAGTGGGCAAAAATTGACATAGTTTTTGCCCATTAAGAATTGTTTCCTTTCCTTGAAGGAAAGCCTTGCAAGGGAAGGAGGGTGGAGCGGAGGGCGTGATCGACATGCTCAGTGTTAGCGTTCATCTGAGGCCTGGAGCCATGAGGACCCGGGAGATGTGCTCTCCACCTCCCCTGCGGGCGCGTTGCAGCCGGAGAGTCACGACGTCAGCGTATGAGATGGCAACTCGGAGCACGAGAGCAGGGCAAGCTGTGTCGCACGGAGCTCACATTTATGAAGAAGTGACTGTGTCCTCGAGAGGTGGAGATGTCTCCATGAGCAGCCTGGAGGCTGAGCTTCCCGGGGAGGACCACAGGGTGGTGAGGAGGAGAAAGGATGGTCCTGGAATGAGGGTCTCCATGTCCGTAATGAGACCGCATGTTTCTGCCTCATACCCTCCTCCTCCATCACAGGAACTTCAGCCACAAAACCCTCCTTCTGGTGCCTCGGGGTTTGCAAACAAACTTTCCTTCTGCTTTCTCAGGTGGATGGAACACGAATTTCAGGTGGCTTCAGGGACATTGCTTTCTTCATTGATTTGTTCGTTAGGACTTGCTGCTCTGCCCTCTGGGACATGCTGGCATCTGGGGTCAGCTTCTGCATCTCGAGTTAAAGCAGGGATGTGCCCTCTCCCCATGACAGGTCCCTGTGTCTTCCATGTGCTGCGTCTTTGCTCTTTGTGGGAGCTCCCCTGCCTTTACCCTCCAGATAAGTCTCAAAATAGTCCTCCAAGAACAACTCCCTGTGGTTGGTCCAGTGTTCGTCACTTCCTAGCTCTCTGCCCTCAAGATACCTGCTGGCCAGGGGGCTCCCTGATGCCTTGTGCCAATACTTCTTCAATGGACACGAGCAGTCCCGGCTGCAGGCATGCTTGACCCTGCAGTCTGCACACAGCAGCATCTGTCTCCTGGCCCTGGGGCTATTCTAGGACTGTGAAAAGCTATTTCAGCTGGAATCAGTTCTGCTTGGAGTGAGATTGATTGCACTGCGGCCCCTCAAAGTTTTCAAGAGTCCTGTCTTTCCTCTTTTCCTATAGTTTCTAAGCCCCAGGCTATGATTTCTCAATTTTCTGAATGAGCAATTTTATGAGCTGAGTTACCTTCTAGACAGATTCCATCATCTCTAGCTTGCTTTAAACTGGATGCCCAGTCTGGATCAAATCAGCCCCGGGCCTCTTGGCTTCCTCTGGCCTGGGACCACATTCATTCTCAATTCTCGGTCTCCCCAGGCCAGTGGCTCTCCATGGGATTCATGGACTCTGCCACTCTGTTTTGTAATACGAAGTCTGATTTTGTCTCTGAGCCAACAGTAAGTCCAGCAGGTTGCAGGAATAAGGTGGGATTACCAGCACTTTGTGCAGGTCACTCTATCCTGACCCTACATCTGCTAGAAAGGTCCAGAACTTGATGCATCACCGAGGGCGGGGGCTGCAACAGCCTAACTTCACCTCTCTCTACCTTTTCTGACACTCAGGCTTCTCCTTTCTGTCTCGTCCAGGTCTTCCTTTCGACTCCGTAACAGTACCGGCTGATTGCTCAGGGTAATCAATGCTGGCTGCCGCGACATGCAGCCCACGGCCCAGTGGCTGAACACTCCAGCAGCGTGGTTCTCACTGCTAGACAGTCTGACGAGCAGGTGCAGCGTCCCTGGCAGCTCCCACCCAGGGAGGGACTCAGGGCTCAGATGCCATCCCATGAGTGACTTTGCATCTTCTGGTCACTTTCTTCTGAGAGAAAGAGCTTGGATGACCATAGGTGTATCAGTTCCCCAGGGTTTCCATAACAAATTGCCACAAACCAGGGGCTTAAACAACAGAAACTCACTGTCTCACAGTTCTGGAGGTCTGAAGTCCCAGATCAAGGTGTCAACCATGTGGGGTTCCTCTGAGGCTCTGAGGGGGATCCTGGTCCCTCTTTTAGCTCCCGATGGTCACTGGCAGTCCTGGGAATTCTTTGGCATGTAGATATGTGACTCTGGTATCTGCCTCCATCTTCACATGGCCCTCTTCACCGTGTCTCTGTGACACCTGTCGTTGGACTTAGGGCACCCTAAATCTAGAATGATCTCATCTTCCCATCCTTAACTTAGTTATAGTTGCAAACCCCATTTTTCCAGATAAGGTCCCCTTCACAGATGCTGGGTTAGGACTTGGGTATACCTCTTCAGGGGCTGCTATTTAACCTGCTACACACCATTCATTTGTCGGGCCTGGGAGGGGCACACACGTCCACCCCCTTCCATCAGCATAGCCATGAATTTGAGGAGGGCTGGGAAGACAGCCATCCTGTTTGCACAGGGGAAGGAATTGGAGGCGGGGGCACCTGGCTAGTCTCTGACACGGTGGCCAAGGCTCAGGAGCCCATCGTCTGTGCTCGATGCCCTGCTACGACACATGCAAGGACTGCCTCATTTTAGTCCTCACCAGAAGCCTCTGACACAGACACTCTCAGTTACCCAATTTTCAGATAGGTAAACAGAGGCACAGAATCATTTCACGCATTTCCCAAGGTCATTTGTAAATAGTGGAACCACTGTTTGCAGCTGAGCAGACTGTTTTCAGAGCCTGTGCATTTTGCCCCAAAGGATGCTGCCTCGCACTGCACTCCTGGCCACTTGTCCTTGTGGGACGGTTGTCAGTTTCCCCACATGTCCTCAAGCCTATCCTCAGGGCTTCTTTTGCTCATCATGGGGGGCCAAGCTGGCCTGAGCTAGGTGCTTCCTGGTGTTGCCTTTCCCCCGACCTGCTCTTTCTCTCACCCTGGAAGGTGTTTCAGCTCCTTCTCCCCACAGTGCCTTGTTCAAGGACACGCCAGAGACTGAAGACACAGCCAAAGTTCTCACCTTCCGGTCCAGATGACACCAATTAATAGGAATGACAATGCAGATGTCCCAAGTCGATGAAAGCGAATGTTGACAGGTTCATCTGCCAGAGAGGCGAAGCGGATGGGGGGCCTGATGTGCATGCGTCAAGCACAAATACCGACTCCTGAATGCGAGGATGCTGCACATTTATTTCTATTTTGGCTGTCCCAGAACTGCATCTCAGCAGCTCCGGCAGAATCTACACTGAGCTGCAAAACATCAGTTGGCAGCCTGTTTGAAGTGGGTCCAAACTACCTTGTCCGAGCAGAGCCACACACCATATTTGTGAGCAGGAAGGCCCCAGGTCCTTGGCGGGTGGGGAGGAGGGAACGAGGGTCACTTCCCCGCCCCCTGCTATGCCTTCTGTTCTGGAAAATTTTTTGCTGGCTTGCAGAGGACCAAAGAGGGAAAAGCAAGCTTGTGTAATTTTGTACTTTGTTACTGATTCTGGATTCAGATCTGTCTTGGACACATAGCTGATAAAATAATAAATATTTTTTGAAAGAAATAAAGAGCAGGAGAAGGGTGAGGTTGGAGGAAGGGGAAGATGAAGGGGAAAACGAATCAAAGACAGGAGGAGAGGCTGGAGGGCAGAGAGAAGAGGAACAAAGTGAGCGGGTGGGAAAGAAAATAATCTTCCTCCGGCTTGGTCTGGAGACAGGAGAGAACATCTCCCACCATGCCCGTGACCGGGGCACAGTCGGGGGTAGGTGACCATCTCTGCAGAAAGCTCTGGACCCCGTGTCTACAGGTGCAGCAGATTTCATGCCAGGAGCTGGATAGCTGTGGCCGGTCTGTGACGGGGACAAGGTGAGCGCTCGTTCACTCTGCACCCACCACGTCCAAGGCACTGTGCCAGCTTCACAGGGACATGTAGTGAAGGACCCACTTGGGCAGGAGAAGCCCTTGCAGGTCTGGTTCAGCCAGCACAATGTCAGGATGTGGCCATCTGTCTGCAAGGAGTTTGCTTCTAACAGAGGTGGCAAACTCTCCCACCTATAAGGTGAAAGTGCACGTTCTTTGAGAGGCAGAGGGATGAAGGATGGGGAGAGAGAGCGATTGGGACTACGGGACTGCTCGATGAACAAGTAGGGTCTTGAGGACAGCACAGAGCTTGAATGTGCAGAAGAGGCGATTTCAGGAAGGGCAGACCCAGGCACGGAATCACTCTTCCCACAAGGCAAGTGTGTAGGGAGCTTGGAGCTGTGCGGTGGAAACTAAGCCTGGAGAGGGAGGTCGGGGCAGTCCGGGTCATAGGGGCCACTGTGGCGGAGCTGACAGCCTCCAGCCTGGCTTCTCCTCATCTTGAGAACAGCCCACTGACACTTGCCAGTCTTCCTGGCAGTGAGATGTGGACAGGTGACTGGGTCCTGGCCAAGGAAACCACAGGGCAAGAAGCCACATGAGCTGCTTTCAAATCATGCCCATTAAAAAAAAAATGGGGGGGCTGGGCACAGTGGCTCAGGCTTGTAGTTCTAGCACTTTGGGAAGCTGAGGCAGGAGGATCACTTGAGGCCGGGAGTTCAAGACCAGCTTGGGCAACACAGTGAGACCCTTTCTCTACCAAAAATAGGGCTATCTATGTGTGACCCTCTATTCTCCTTTCCTCTTAGAGCTGGAACGGAGATGTCCACTAGGGTGACTCTGTAACTGGTTTAAGATGGCTGCTAGTATCTGAATGTTTCTGTCCCCCCAAATTCCCATGTGGAAACCTAATCCCTCATGGTATTAGGAGGTGGGGTCTTTGGGGTGATTAGGTCATGAGGGGGAAGGCTTTATGAATGGAATTCGTGTTCTTATGAAAGAGGCCTCAGAGAGCTCGCTTGGCCCTTCCACCAAGTGAGGACACAGTGAGAAGGTGCCGTCTGTGAACCGGGAAACGGACCCTCGCCAGTCAGAACTTGCGGTCACCTTGATCTTGGACTTCCAGCCTCCAGAGCTGTGAGAAATAAGTTTCTGTTTATGAGCCTCCTAGTTTGTGGTAGTTTTGTTATAGCAGCTGAACAGACTGAGACATCGGCGGAGCCCCGGGATGGAAGGAACCCGGGCCCTTGAGTGGTCATGTGGAAGGCTGCCTGACATTCAGGAATACTTATTTTGGATTTAACATGAACGATAACTAAACTTCTACTGTGTGAATCTGCGATTTGGGGTTGTCTGTTATAGCAGCTGGCACCACTCTGACTCATACAGTTATAAATGGAAAGTGGGGAGTTTACATTTTGTCCACAGGCAGCGGCATGCGGGGAGTCTGCATCTGCCTCCATTGGGGAGGGCAGTGTGACTGAGACGGGCCCTGCCGTCAGCCCAAGTCCTGCGGAGGAGACAAAGGGGGAGTCCACAGGCTCCTTATTGTGGATGCTGGGAAAACAAGTTCTCTGCCACCCTCTGGGGTGGACACACATCCTTGGACGGTGGGCTGGCTCATTATCGCACAAATTCATTATTTCGCCCTAAGTGTTGAGCTCCTGCTATTTTCAAGTCCCGGCTCCACCATGTTGAAGGATCAAAGATAAATAAGATCGAGTTCTTGCTCTTTAAGACATTTCTGCCCAACGAGGAAGAAAGTCAAGATCACACTGAAGTGCCTTACATGGCAGGGTGCAAACCTGCCGGACAAGAGAATCAGACACCGTGTGCGGGTGGAAGGTGAGCCTGAGCAACCGTACCGCCACCTGCTGCCATGCCAACCACCACAAACAGCACCCCCACTGCTACGCGTGCTGTGCCAGGCGTCACGCTGGGTGCTCTCACATTCCATCTTATTTAACCCTGACACTGACCCCATGGGGTGGGCACTACGATTATCTCCATGTTGAAGTCGTACTTAATGCCATTGGTTGTGTTCTGGATTTAAGGATCTTAACGTACGCTTTTGAAGTACTCTGGAGCCAATTCTTAAGGCACGGTGTTCACGTAATGGTTCCGGCTGTTTTCTTAATCATGTTCATCGTGAGTCCTGCAGACAGGATGTGCAAAGACAAGCGCATTTCTCTGCCAAAGGCAGAATTCCCAGCAACGTGCTACGGCACATAAGCTCTTAGTGCCATGTGTCTTTTGAAAACCTGGGCGGCAACAGGACTGCCTTGATAACAGTTCATCATTATTATTACTCTTACTCTGCATAAAATTGTTTAGCAAGACCATAAGGGACATTATGTTTGAGAGATATTATAAAATGCTTAAAGACCTGACCTACAAAAGAACAGAAAATTGATGCAGACGGTTTTCTAAACACCATGTTCTGATCTGAGTGCTGAGTTCCACCCGTAGTCCCCTGTCGTGTCCATTAATCCCCGCCACATCTCTGCAGCCGCTGCCACTCGCTGACCTTGCTCTACAGCCACACTGTGGCCTGCGTCTCTGACCTCTCTGTTCTTTTCTCCCAACTACACCCATTTTACCTTCATTTCCTTTTAGCCTCTGCCTCTAACTCAGCCTAATTTTCTCAGAGCACACATTCCCCTTCTCTCTTGATGCATTACCTGTTTTTTGTTTTTTTGTTAAATTTTACTTTTGAAAACATTACATGGTTTCACAAAAATTATGACAAAAACAGCAATGCTCTGCTCGACACTTTAAATCTCCGGGTCCTGTTTCTTTCACCCCACAAAAATCTCTCACCCTTTCCAGCTGTTTCTTTAAGAATTTACCTTCGTATTTCTGAAACATACTCACCTAGCTCTTCCCTAATTTTTCAGTTTCAGACATTGTATGATGACTTCCTAAATGAAGCATGAGGACTTACCTCTTTTCCTCATCTCCTCCTTCTTGTATTCTCTCAGTATACTTTATGTTTTGGTCTTTTTATTATTATGTCTAGGTTAATACAATCCACAGTCATTTAACATATAACACGCAATTTACAGTCATTCAACATACTGCCATTGTGTTTTCTTTCCTGGAGTTAATAATTGTGTAATTTTTCCTTTGCTTAGTTTTTATGTGCTTACCACTATTATAATGCTAGACTTTCCACTAAAAAGGTATTTCTCCTTAATACATTCAAATGCCTCAAGTGAGCTATAGTTTCTTTTATCCGTTTTGTTTCAGAGACATTCCTTCATCTTCCTGTTCCAACAGGGCTACAGCACAGCTCTCATCCAAATAGGTATCCTCGGTATCTGTCAGGGAGTGGCTCAACCTTTCTCTTGTGTTGGAGTTCCTGTCTCTGGTTCTCACAGGAGTTCCTGTCTTCTGGTCCTCCTGTCTTCCTGTCTTCTGGACAGAGGTCCTTCTGGTCCTCTGTTCCTCGTTCTTGGTTATTTTCTTCATGTTGATGGAAAATATTTTTGGTGTCCCAATGAGAAATGGTACCTAGAAGATATTGAACTTTTGCACTTTGGAAGATATATTTTTCTTAAATCTTTAATTGTGTGATAGTTTGACTAGGTATAAAATTCTAGGTGGTGAACAATTATTTTTTAATTTTTTATACTGTTTTTCACCAGCTTTATTGATACATAATTTATAGATAATAAAAATGTTCACTCATTAAAAAGTTTACAGTTTTATGATTTTGATAACTGTATTCAGTTATATAATCACTACAACAGGATAGTTCTATTACCGTAGAACGTTTTCTCATGCCCCTCCATATTTGAACCTCAGGCAACCCCTGCTCTGGTTTGTGTAACTATAGTTTTGCCTTTTCCAGAATTTCATATAAAAGGAATCATACAGTGTATAGACTTACAGACAGCATAATGTTTTTGAGATTCATGTATGTTGTTGTGTATATTAATATTTCATTCCTTTTTATGGCTGAGCAGAATCCTCTAGATATACTCCAATTATCCCTACAGCAGCAGATAGACAATTGGTTTATATCAGATTTGGAATTTTATTAATTGTTCTGCAACAAATATTTACATACATGTCTTTGTGTACACATATCTTTTTATTTTATTTCTTTCTCTATGAGTGAGATTGCTGGGTCATGTGGTAAGTTTATAAGAAATGGCCAAACTGTTTTCCAAAGTGGCTGTGTCACTGTGCATTTGCTCCAGGAATGCATGAGAGTTCTAGTAGCTCCACATCATTGTCAACACTTGGTCATGTTTCTTAAGACTTTGGAGGTGTTCTTTCTTATGTTATAGCCTCCATTATTGCCGGAGAGAAATCCCACAGCATCCTAATTTCCAATCCCTTGTGCCCTGGTTTCTGCTCTGGAATCTTTAAGGTTCTTCTCTTTAGTTCCAGTTTGCTGATGTTTTACATTGATTGCATTGAGGTAGGTGTTTTTGATCCAGTTATACTGGATATTTAATAAGAACTTTCTAATTGGAGTCTCATGTTTTTTAGTTCCTGGAAAGTTTCTTAAATTATTTATTTGGTAATTTATTCCCTGCTATTTTTCTCTGAACTCACTATCTAGAATATCTATTATTTGGATTGTGGCTTCCTGGAATGGTCCTTTCATTCTGTTTATTTTTCTCTTCCATTTCTCATTTCTCTATTACTTTGCCTTCATAGCTGGAAGATATTTTTCAATTTTGCCTTTTAATATATCTGTTGTATTTTTCATTTTGACCTCATAGTTTTAGTTTCTCAATTCTAGTATTTTTTGCCTGAATGTAATTGTAATTGTACTTCATTCTTGTTTTATTAAAACAGTATCTACCCACAACCATTAGGATATTAATTGAAATTTTTTTCCCCTATAGATACATTATTCTTCCTGTATCACTCTTTTTTTTCTATGTCTTTGTTTTAGAATTTGTCTTTTTTTTTTTTTTCATGCTAGATAGGTGATTCTTAGCTGGGTGGGATTGTGTGTATATGTAGATATTTTATCCTCAAAGAATATTCGGTGATATCTAGAAATATTTTTGGTTGTCACAGCTGGGGTGGGGTCTCCTGGTATCTAGGGATGTTGCTAAGCACTTTACAACCCATAGAATAGCCTCCCGCCAACAAAGGATCATCTAGCTCAAAATGTCAAAGTGCTGAGGTTGAGAAACCCTGAGCTCGTAGATGATTTTGTTAAATGTCTGCTGATATTAATGGTTTACATTTAAAATGCAGTGCATTAAAAAGTATTTATGGACAAGGCTTGTTGGCTGGTGGTTCAAGGTAGGGAGGTTTGGCTGAGTCTTTCCATTGCTATGTATAGATCATTGTCAGGGCTCAAGAGAAATCTTCAAACTCCTTCTAGAGGGAACACGTCGGGGATGAGTATGAATCTGGCAGCCTGTGTGCTCCGAACTGAGGAAGAAAAGGAGCCCAGGGGTCTCACGCTGTAGTGTGTAAACTTTCATTGAATTCTCCTGACCTCAGCTGTGCCTCAGTTTCGGTCTGTCCAAGAATGAATGTTAGCTGGGTGCCAGGTGGGGGTGGGTAGCTCACGATGTAATTGACCTCACATGAACTTTCGGTCCACGCTCCTGTTTTGGGCGACACCTGCTCCCCCAGCAGCCCCCAAGCTACAATCTCTGCCCTTCCCCTCCGTTGCCCATTTCTTCCTTCAGACTCGACTGTGCTGTTTTTCCCCAGCTGTCGTCCACCCGTCCCAATGCCCGCTGCCGCTGACGTCTTAGCAGATCCTCTTGCCTCCCACCTTACTGAGAAGACTGAGGCCCTTCCAACGTACATAACTAACTTCTTCCCTCTTATGAACAACATTTCTTAGCCCCTATCTCTTTTCTTGCTCCTGTTTATGAAGAAATACCTGCTCCCTTATAACGGCACCTGTTGTCCTAGGTGTGGGTCTCATCCCTTCCAGCCCTTCAGGAACAAACAGAGCACCACGACTTCACCCCTTCTGTTGGGTATCCAGTGTCTTCCTCAGTGTAGTCCTCTTTCTCCCTGTAAAAATATGCCTGGGTCTGCTCTGTCTTTGAGAACAAAATCGTCCCATGATCCTGGAATTTCTAGAGATTCTTATCCTTCTCTTCACAGCCAGTCTTGCTTTGAAGTTGTCAGCTTTCACTGGAAGCACTTACCCGCCCGGTGTTTGTGGGCTACCCTCACTCGTCCCTCCAAACGCTACTGGCCGCCACCTTGGCTGGCACCTCTCAGACAGGTGATTCTCTGCTTTATCACTCCCTCTTCTCTCTGCTGCTTTCTTCTCTCCCCTTGCTGGGTCTTCCTCTCGCTCTCATGCCCTAACAAACTGGAGTCCCTCAGGCTCTGCACACACCTTCATTGCTTCTCTCCAGGATAATGTCATGCACTCAGTCGGCCCCAAATCTCCCTCGCCAGCCTCCTGGTGTGAAATGCTTAGGCTCCATAGGGGGCCCAGCTGAGAGAAAGAGCCCTTCAATTTTAGATCATGGGGGTGCATGAATCACAGTTTTATTTCCTGTCTTTTATGGTGCTTTGATATCCGGGGACCTGGACTGTCCCTTCTAGGGCTGGCTAGTTCCTAGAAATAGCAAACGCCTTCCCAGCAAGCATGCCTTTCTCACGCGAACCAACCAATCCAAAGGCCAAATGCCCACCCACCTCCTTTACCTAACCAAGCTGATACTTCCCCCGGCCTGAATCGCCCAAGGCCAGGTGCTGGACAACCAAGGACCACCTCTATAGAGGCTGAAATCATTCAAACTGTCCAATCCTAACCTTGCTCAGACTGTCTACTCTGCATCACCAATGGTTCCCCTCATTTCTTCAGCCTCCTGACTGGTCCTAGCACTTCTTCATGTGGCCCCGGGTGGTGTCCTGTGCTCCCTTCTCTCGGGAACCTGAGTAAATCCTGGATGTGGCTGAAGCAGGGGAAGAAAAGATGGAGGTGAAAACAATGCTACTATGGCTACACACACACACACGTGCTCTCACCCACATGCATGCACACATGCACACACATATGCACAATGCTCACACACATACATGCTCCCATGCACATACATGTAGACACACATGCATAATGCACACACACATACATGCTCGCATGCACACATGCATGTACACACATGCATACACGTGCACACACGGGCAGAGGGGCGGCATCCTATCAGCCCACGGCAGCTTCCTGGTGAGCTCACGCATGGAAATAGCCTGTCTTCTCACCTCAGCAGAAAGACTCAGTGTTCCTGTCCTTCTTCCACGTCACGTCTTTGCTTTGCTGTCTTAATGTGGGATCTTTTTTTGTTTTTTTTTACCCCTAAACTATTCACATACTTCTGTTTATCAAATTACCCTGAAATTACGTTTTGTAGTCCGTCTGTAGCTGTAGAGCAAAGAAATATAGTCTTTCCTTCTTTTTAAGTTCAGAATAAAGGCCCAGTGTTTGTTCTGTGACCTAGAGACAAAGGAGCCTGCAGACCTCTCCTGCGCCCACCCTCACTCGGCCCATTGTGCTGCCCCCAGGTGAGGTCCC
>CAUYRT010014156.1:0-13835 GCA_963574885.1 Lepilemur ruficaudatus
AATTCACTGTTGCAAGGATGTGGAAACAACCCAAGTGCCCCTCAATTCATGAGTGGATTATTAAAATTTGGTATATGTATACAATGGAATATTACTCAATTATAAGAAATGACAGTGATCTAGCACCTCTTATATTTTCCTGGATTGAGCTTGAGCCCATTATCCAAAGTGAGGTAACACAAGATCGGAAGAATAGGCTCCAGTTGTACTTGCCATCAAATTGGTACTGACTGATTAACACTGTGGTGCTCAAATGGTAGTAATATTCTCCAGGGATGGGGGGTTGGGGGGTAAACTCACAAGTATAGGACACGGTGTGCATTATTGGTGGGGAGGGCATGCCTCTAACCCCCGCTAGGAAGAGGCAATGATATAAAATGTAACCAAAATGTTTGTACCCTCACAATACCCTGAACTAAAAAAAAAATTAACTGGGTGCAGTGGCACGGGCTGATAGTCCTAGCTATTCAGAAGGCTGAGGCAGGAGGACCGCTTGACCTCAGGAGTTTGAGGTTGCAGTGAGCTGTGATTGTGCCACTGTACTCCAGCCTGGACGACAGAGCAAGACCCTGTCTCTGAAAACAAAAATGTCAAATGCTAGTCAATGAGAAATAAATGTATGCCAAAATATTAAATACATGTCAATATTAGTCTAAATGTGAGATTCTATGTTAGCGAATTCCCAACAGATATCCATACTTCTTAATAAATTTGTTTTCTTCACAAGAATTGAGGGTGTGTGTGTGCATTTATTGCAATATCCAGTAATAGAACTATTGAATAGAAGCGAGGAAAAAAAACTTTGATGATGAATCAAAATTTTGCAAAAATTTCTTTCATTTTATTTGCTTATAAAATCCCTATGGAAAAAATGTTTACCTCAGGTAATTTGTAAGCACTAATCATAGTGGAATTTTTTTTCTATACATAAATTTATATGTTTTCTTAAAAGCAAGATCTGTGATTCCTAGTGTTCTATATTTGTTAAAAATTAGAAATTATTTGGCATTGCAACATTTACAGGATTACAAACCAATTATCTATAGAGATTAAAGAAAAAGCTGTTTTAAAAATTATTTTATATAAATATAGATATGCTCTATATTGCTAGTATTTGAGAGGAAAAATGAACATATATTAAAATATTAATTTAAAATCCATATGATTTTCTGCTTTAATAACCAAAATCAGACCATCTAAACCACTCAAGTTGTCTATCAATCTAGATATTCTAAAGTGCATCCTGCCAGAATATTTATAACTTAATGAAAAAATATGTAAAGAATTACAATTCTTTACAAATAAATGAAGTTAGCTTTTTCCATCTGAGTACAGTTTTTTTTTCCCTACCATCTGTTCTTTATATCCTCCCTTTGAATGCATTGAGTATTGTTAAGAACTATGAAAGGTCCAAGATTTTACTCTACTTGGAAGCTAAGCAAGTAGAATAAGTGGGCTTGTGAGTTTGTCACGATTTCATCGATGCTGGCAGAAGACATGAGACTCCTGGGTCAGAAACAAAGGGCAATTCTTCACTTATAGCAATAGCAGTAGCCAAACTATTATTAAGTTTGGTTAGTTCCCTGTTGCCTCCATATTCCATGGAGATGAAGTGGGTGGATCCAGATGGAAGTCTCATACACAGGACACAGCAAGATATATTCCAGGAGAGGAATCCTGATTTGGGAAATTTGAATCTTTTATAATGGGCAACAAGTATGCCTGCCCTTTGCTTTGGAAGGAGAAATTGTCTTTATCACACAGCCTCATAAGCAAATCTGCTCTAGACACAATTTCTATCTTCCAAAGTTGTTAGCTCTGCAATTATTCTTGAAAAGACAGTCTAGAATAAAGGGCAGTAGGTAGCTCTGCTTGTGAGATGTGCAGAAATGAGAGATACATGGGGAATTGCCTTCCAACAAATATGTGAGGATTTCCCTTACAAATGAGTTTCTCAATGAAAGAAACAAATTGTTTGTTTTAGGAATCTTCGACCAGTTGGCCCTAAGGATTGTATGTTAAATACCACGAATGCCTCCTACGCTCTACCTCTTCTGTTGCTTTCAGTATGGAAGGCCTGTGAAGGGATGTGGCAGGTATATTTCTAAGGCGATTGCCAATGATTCTCACTTTTGTATAATCCTCCACTTGAGTGTAGGTGCGACCTCTGAATACTATGAGATTTCACTCCAACGAATATACTGTGTTACATTGCGAAAGGGAGAGCGTACACTAAACAGGCGATCTGTTTAACTGCTTAGAGTTGTCTGGGGCTGTTCATAGAGGATGTTGGCAGGGCAATGTGTTTCTCCTGGCCTGGAAGAAATCAAACATCCGTATTGTGAGTGCCTATGGGGGCCACATGCGAGGGACCGTGGACAGCCTCTAGGAGCTGAGAGCAGCTCCTGACCGACAGCCAGCAAGGAACAGGCACCTCAGCCTCATAGCTGGAAGGAACTGAATTCTGCAGTGACCACATAAGATTAGAAGACCCTAAGCTCCAGATGAGAATGCAGTGTGGCCAATACCTTGATTTCAGCCTTGTGAGAAACTTATCAGAAAACTGAGCCCTGCTTAGACTTCTGATCTACAGAACTGAGAGCTAATACATAGGAATTGTTTTAACTCACTAAGTTTGTGCTAATCTGTTACGCAGCAATAAAAACCCTAATATAAATGAGAAACTAGGAAGAGAATCCTTGGTTTATGACATATTAACTCCAATTTCCTGCTGCTTCACTTGATATTTTGTTATATAACCCAACGTGACCACTCTAATCAACTATTATACTACAATACTTTCTGTAAGTCTGCTCTTGACGTTTCCTAAATTGCAAATTCTTGATCAATTCAAAGCAAACCCACCATTTATTGGACTTCTACCATGTCATAATCACTGATATAATATTATGCATTTTATATGTGATCTCATTTAAACCTCACAATGATCTCGAAAGGGTAATGTCTCTATATTTAAGAAAAAGAAACTGCAATTTTGAGGGATAGGGCCTTAATCAGACTCACACAAACTAATAAGTTGTGGAGTTAGGATTCTAACCTCATTGTGTCTGACTCCAAATCATATTTTTATGTTGGGAATGATAGTAAGAAGAGTTCAAAAATCATATTTTTATGTGTTGCATGCTGTCGCCTCTCAAAACTGAAAAAAAAACCTCACTATGGTACACATTACTCATAATTACTAATACCTAGCACTGCTCAATTTCAAAGTACAAGGGGGCCGTACTTCCTTGCCCTCTTGAAGTTTGGTGTCATCACATATTGGACAATGAAATGTGAGCGATAGTGACACATATCACCTCTGGGTCAAAGCACTTAATTGCTGGTGCTTGATTTTTCAACTCTCTCTTTTCCTGCCAGAACAATCCTGGAAGCCAAGAGTGAAGACCAAACCCACATTTTCCTTGGTTTCTGAGTGGCTCTGATGAGCAGACCTTCCCGTATTGGATATGTTACATGAACAAGCAATAAACGTTTGCTGTTTTAAGCCACTGAGATTTTGGAGTTGTATTGTTACTGCAGCACAATCTAGTCTTTCTGTCTAGTATACTTGAACCAAAGTTATAACCAACAGTGTCTGCAATATAAATTTATATTGATTTTAGCCACTCCTTATCCACTTTGTATACTATGCTTTAACTGTACTGATCTGCTTGCAGGTCCCAGAATGCTTGGTGTTTTGGTAGACCTCAGGACATTGAATCCTTTCTTCCCTCTACTTGAAATAGGAAAGAGTTTATCATAGTGGATGGTTAAAAGTGGGCTATGGATTCGGGCTAGTCTAGATTTAAACCCTAGCATTTCCATTTCCTTTCTGTTCTGCCTTGGGCAAGTAACTGAACCCCTTTTTGCCCCCACCTTCTCATTAGTAAATTGGGATAATAATAGTACACTGATCAGGGGGCTGCCGTGTTATGCTAAATGAAAAAACAAAAGCAAAACATTTACAATAGCATTGCTGCTATTATTACCATTATTAAAAACTCTACTCAGTTATCACCTCCTCTAGGAAGCCTTCTGGAGTCTTCCAGGTTTGATTAGGTGACCCCTTAATGTACTTGTGTAACAGATTGTCAAGACACTTAGCAGACTATGTCATATACTCGTCTGTCTTTTCTCTAATGTAGACACTTGAAAAATATGGATTAAAAATAAAACAACATTGTATTCCTAGTACCTAGTAGTCAATAAATATTTTCTGAATGAATAAGGAAATTTAGAGTGAATAACTTTGGGCCTAAGCTAGTAATTACTAAGGAAATAATTATGAGCCTCAAGTAAAATTAATCTTATAAATGATAATTGTGTGAGTTAATCTAGTTATAGAAATGTTCTTTTAACTAACTTGATTGATTAAAGCTTCATTTTTCTGGAGTTATGTTAAATGGGATGTAATTTTCAAAAATTGAAATCATATTTGGTTTTATCAAATTGCTGAAAGCACAAAGTGTATATTACAAATGGTTTGAAATACATCTGATCATTCTGGCATTAGCAACCTGGATTATGTTTAAAGAGGTACTCTAGCCATCACACTTGATAATAAATGTCAACAGTTAGCATTACTGTTTGTGAACACTTCCAACTTCTGAAAAGCAGAAATAAGGCTTAAATGTATCATCTTTATCATCTAAAATAATGTTTTTGATATTGTCCAATTTATAATCATGGATTGATTTAGACATTTGGGAAAATTGACCCTGTTAGCTTAGTGAGAAAGAAAACCCACATTTTTGGTTTTGATAAGTTTGTAATTTCTCAAAAGAGAACCTCTGAAAAAAATTTTTTTGGGTATTCAGTTCTAAAGTTGAATTACCTTCTAGTATAATCCAACACATTGTAGTCAATGATGCCTCCCTCTTAAAAGTTAACTGTTTCAACAATGATCCAAGTTAAAACTTTTTCAATATGGAAAATAAATTTCATCCTGGATAGAAAACCTTTATCATGCTAAAGTTTGGAGACTTTTTCATAAATTATATTTAGGATTTCTGCCTCACCATTTAGAGCTGTCTTTCCTACTGTCTGATCCTTGCGTGCAGAGTAGGAAGCTCATATTCTCATGCTTGTGTAAAAATGAAGGTTCTTAGTGAAGATAAGTAGGTTTTACATTTCAGTATAGAAAGAAATGATAGTAGTAAATTGAGAGAAGAGAAGCCAAGAATGAACCCGCGAGACACCCCTGTGCCCAGGTGTGCCTGGGAGGAGGAGACACAAGAGCTTATATCCTCATCTTATGTATAGGCAGGGAGGGATGTTGATGTGGTCTTGTTAGCTGTTTTTTCTGGGGTAGAAGGCAGGGATCTGTGCCTGCTATTTCTGCCGTAAGTGGTGCAGAGGTGTTCCCTTTCTCCATTGCTGAGCTTCAGTTTGATTGCACACTCCAGGGTGTCTTAAAGACTTTCAATGAACCTAATTAATTTTAACCCCTTCTAAAGTACTCCTTTAATAAATGTTTAAAGGAGCTTACTGTCTTGTAGCACAAAGCCACTGTTTGCAGATTCGACATGATGGGAGGCTACAGTGTTTGTTTCAGTGGTAAGGGGTGGGTGGTATTCAGCCCCCAGAAGGCAGTGAACCCTACAGCCCTACACTGGTGCAGGCTGAGAAGAGGTTAGGCGCTTGGCTTCCATGCTGCTCTTCTGGGCCCTTGAAACATGAGCGTGTGGTGGGCAGTGGAAATGTCATGTCTGCTCCTGGACAGAGACACCATGGCTCTGGCTGGCGATACTTCTGGTAAATGCAGGTGTGAGGGCATGAGGATGGTGCTTCAAGCTTCCTCTGAATTTCCCTTTCCTCTTACCTGACATAAATGATACACATTCCAAAATTTTGCAGTGGAATGAGTGGGGGACATTGGCAATTGCCAATAAGACTTCAGCTTCTACTATAGTCCTTATCCAGCAAACTAGAGTTTTGAAAGACTATTTATCTTAAATTTTATAATACTTTAACATGTGCTGTTGCTGTTTTCCCTTCTAAGACATCTAAATAGCTGGAAAAACCTGTGAGTGAGACATTCAATCAGTCAAAACAAAGAAAAAGAAAAAAAAACCACCTCCATACTTTTTAAACCCTTCTATATGGTTTACTAAATATATAAAGGGACTAATACTGTCTGTGACTTGTATGTTCTGTTGGGATTTATGTGCAATTTGTAAACATGCAAGGAAAAGCAATTTTTCATTTCTAATCTTTATTCTCAGTTAAGTTCCACAAAATGCTCCCCCAATTCTTATAAGTCTAACAGCTGCTTTAAAACATGGTTTAGATGTATATAGTTAGCAGATATATTGAAAAAGAAAACAAAAGTTAACATACCATATATAGTTAGCTTTTATCATTACAGTTATTTTATTTCTCCATAAATAATTCCAGGATTGATCAAATGGTAACGTGATACTAGCCAATTCTTGGTCTTTGTTGGTTTTCCTGTAATCTTTAATCTTATTTCTTTTTCTTGAATTTTCTGATTTTCTTTCTCCAGTATTTCCTAGTTCTATTCCTTTTTTTATGTAAAAAAAGGACTTTGTCCTTTTTATATTCTTTTTCAATTTTTCTTCCAATTCTTCATTTTCTATAATAATTTATCTTTTCACTATTTTTTATTGTTACTTGTCTTTCTCCTTTGTTATATCTTAAAAGAATGAAGAAATAAACAGTGTCCACCAGAGGGCAATCTGATCCTACACACACACACACACACACACACACACACACACACACACACACACACACCCTTTTTTTTCCTCTTATTTCTTCCTTTAAAACTCCATTCCTGGAGAAATATGATGCTTCAGAGAGTAGGTGGTTAAGAAAAAAAATAACCCTTTTATTTATTAACTCCTTTCATTGTAGCTTATGTGTAGGTGTGTAGTCTCAACGATTTGATCTGTGAAGACTCAAACTGTCTTAGGTTTGTATAAGGAGTATATAGACTCTTATTCTAACAGCCTAAAGGAAACAATAAAATTATTTGAGAATATCTTAGAAACTACCAAAACACATGATAAAAATGAAAACTTGGGCTGTGAGATTTTGGATGTAAAGACATGAAAAGTCAGTATTTTCTGGGATCTCTTTAAATATGTGTCACTCTATCATTCACAATTTTTACACTCTAATTTTTAAAAAATTATAAGCCATATCTTTATTTTTCTATATTTAGCTGTGAAGATATGTAATAGGAATTAACACAACCTTGAACAACCAATTTGGGACGATACTTAAGAATAGTAGAGAACACAGATAGAGTTGGATTCTGGTTAATAAAACACTTTTTAAATGTGATTTCTAAGTAGCTACAGAATGGCTTAGCACAAAGTGATTTTCAACATCTTCCAGGGCCAGCTCTGCCCTTGAGCCTGCTCCTGCCCCTGTTCTCAGTTCAGCTGCTATAATTCTCTGAGCCTCAATTTACTTCTCTATAAATGAAAATGCTTTTGGCTAAGGTCCTTGCAAGCTCTCTGCACGTTCTGTAGTAGTGGTAGGTCAGTGTCAAAAAGAAAGGGCTTGGGTCTCTCCTCCTCCTCACCTCACTGATGTGCACTGATCTGTCTTTGTCACCTGTAAATGCCATTCTGGCCCACTCAGAAATCTGGGTAAAGAAAAAGAATTTTCTACATAGAAGTATGGTGATTTTTGATTCAAGATGTGAGAGAATGTCTGTTTTAACTTTATTATCTGCAGTAATGCGAGGCAAAATGAGGGGGCTACATGAAATCTCTGAAGAAGGAAAACTGGCTGGGAGAGTCCCTCAAATGCTGAAATGCTGGGGGCAGAACTGAGAAGAGACTTTCATGGTTAGACTTTCAGTTTCCTAAAACTTGAGCTGTACCTTGTGTGCATGAGGGAACATGCTAGGTTGTCTACGAGGGCGGGTTTAAATGTCTATTGGCCTCTCGATCCTTCTTGTCTATCAACTCACCACACTCTCAGTTTCCCATTTGCCAGCCTCATAAGCAACTTGGAATTACAGCTCTGTGGGATCAGAAGAAGCCTGAAGCTATTACGAAAACTTTGAGTGAAAATTTCAACTTTTACTAAAGCTTTTACTTCTCATTGTCTGATTTCCTATGGGTTAGTTGACTCTAACAAAGAAAAATGTGATTGGAGAAACCCCAACTGCCTCCAAATAAACATTTTTAGAAATAATATTAGACCTAAAGCAAGTGGGTAGAGCCATTTCCCTACATTCTCTGTTTTGCCACTCCCGATTCAAGAAATCTACTGTAGGCACTTTATGTCTCCATGCTTCTAAAAATTGATTTGGGCTCAGAAGAGTCAGGGCTTGGCTAGCAGTTGTTCTTATATAATCAGCATGAACTTTGAAATCAACTGAAAGCTCTCAACAACTCTGATGCCATAGAGGAGATTTAGAATTCACTAGTTTCAGAATACCCAGCTTTTTACTCAATATACTTGGTCATTCTGATATTATATTTAAATAAAGTAAATGGGTAAAGTATCTGTGAGAGTAATCCTTTAGTTGAATTTGAATGTAATGACATCGTAGTATTCTTTCCAAGGATTTCAGTGGACACAAAATTTCCGCCATAGGAATAATTTCTCAGTAGACTTGATCTTTCTGGGGGACAGAATGTGACCTTTTTTTTAATGCATGATTTATCCTAGAAATATATGGGTTGGTAAACATTTTGGAATGTGAAATGTGGTTATGAACTTCTGCTTGCAAAAACACTGAGTAGATAACAAGTTAAAAGGTATTTTCAATTTGGTGCTGATCCAAATTTTAAAACTTACTAAAGGGACTGAGCTCAGAATTTAAAAAGTTTACTTCTAATCTGAGTATCACACCAGGTGCTAAACATGTTGACTCAAGTAGAAAATAGGGTTCTGTGTCATGAAATTTTAAAGCTAGAAGGAACCAAGATTTTAAAGTGCATTTCCACATCTCACAGATAAGTAACTGAAGTCTGCATAGATTAAAGCACACTGTCCTGTAATCATAGTGATCACGCATAATATGTGGCTCTGAAAACCTTTTTGATAAATCAAGAGCTAAGATACCCAACTAATTTGCAACATAACCACACACATATACTAGACTACTTCAAATATTTTTCTGGTCATTGTTTATGGTTCAGTTGTGGCTAGTTACCCTTCATCTTACATAAATAAAGACGAAGTTTCTTAGGGTAAGAGGATGGCATTAAGGAGGCATGTCCTAAGTGAAGAGACACACTTTTTACTTTGCGATAAGTCTTTAAATATTCTTACACTAAAGAATTTCACTAAAAAAAACCACATACTATTTTAGTTCACTGATGTTAAAGCATACAAAGTTTCACACTAATGTTTCAATGACTGACTTAGGTGATCATGTGTAACATTTTCTTTGTTTTAAATGGTGAGGGTTAATTATTTCCTTTAGGCAGTCTATCTGCAATTTAGGTAGCTGCCTCTAGGAAAGTGGTTGCCAAACTATGGCCCTCTCCCTTCCATTAGCAGCACCTGCATCACCTGCGAACTTGTTAGGAATGCAAAATCTCTAGTCCTGCCTCAGACCTACTGAATCAGAAACCTGGGGAGGGGAGGTGGGAGCCCAGTGATGTGTATTTTAACTGCCCTCCATGTGATTGTAACGCGCACTCAAGTTTGACAACCACTGCTCCGGGAGAACCATGGCGTTGGTTTATGAGAACAAAAGTCTGCTGACTTTGATGTTTTAATCTCTTTTTTGCTAAATGAATGATTTTGCAAAAGCTTAAATTATTTCTTTTTGTAAAAGAGAAACATGAAAAGTGTGAAGACTTCCCTTTTCAGATTTTTAAATTCCTTCCTTATGTTCCTTTCTTTGTGGATTCAAAGACTGCTTTCTTATCATTTTCTTTGTATGAGTGTGCCCAGACTCCCACACAGACACACCGGGTTGCTAGCCACCAGCCCACGTTTGTTTTGCCGGTCTCCTAGCTGCATCCCCTTGGCTTCCCTACTGGAAACTGGCCGTCTCCCCTTGTGATTGGTTCTCTGACTGGTTCTGCTACACACAGCTATCAGCATTGTTCTAAGAAGCCCCACAAAGCCGTTATCCAGAGACCAGTGTCATCAAACCTCATTACTAGGGTGTTCAACATTTCTTCCAATTAGTGACGTGAAATGTAAAAAGCCTTACTTGAGTTTCTTGAAGACGGCAATAATGAAGCTCTGAAGAAATAGTCAAGGGATTGGGCTAATTAAAATGCAGCAGGGTACAGAAGTAGAGGTAACCGCAGCTCGCTACGCCCTGTCTCTGGTAATCAGCAGTCCCCGGCTTCCCCACACTAATTGACAGGAGATGCAGTGCCCCTGAGTGTGCGCACAGGGCACGTTAATGGAGGCGGCACACGCGGCTCTTCCTGCCTGACTCGTCTCATTATCGACCTTGAACTGGCAGAGGTCAGAGGACGGTGCTGCTTTCATCAACATGACAGGTGTCTGAGGAGCTTCTCTCTGTAGTCTAATAATTTGGCAGTTGTCTTATCCTATACATGAATTAGTGATCTGATGCTTGAGGTATGATGGATAAAAAGAATCTGTCAGCTCTGGGTAAGGGATGCAGCTCTGGGCATCTGTATTAGCCCCACCACTAACACGGACTGGAAGGTGTGTATTGTAGGGGTGACTTTTTTTTGGTCCTATATAGAGAAAGAATAAGTCTGTTTGTGGTCATTACATCAAAAGACCATTTTCCTATAAACTTGCTGTCTATGGGAAAATATTTCACCAAGGTATTAACATTCACAAGTCAATTTCTTTCTACCAAGTAGACATTGACTTCTGACACTTTTCCAGTGTAGACATAATGATAATCATAATGAATGTTCTTTGAGAAGACTTAAAATCAATTAGTAATATCTCCTGAGCATCCCTCATGTGCTAAGGATGATTATAGACACTATGCAGGATGCAAGAGACAGAAGGTGGTACACGGCAGCACACATATGATACACACAAGATATGCCAAGCATAAATACATTACAAAAATAAAGAAGGTATTCAAAGAAACATATGTGTCAGCATCTATTTATGTAAAGGGAATGTGAAACACAGCATCCTCGCTTGGCAAAGATATGAGAACATTTATAAGCAACATTCAAATGCGGTACCTTCTTGTGGGTGAGCTGCAGACCGGAGGAGGGAATTGGGTGGGTGAATGAAGGAGAAAAAGACATCTTAATTAGAGAAAGAATTGTTCACTGCTGAGTTTTGATCCAATTTTTCAAGGAGATGAAGGATACAGATATGGAAAAGGAAAAGATAATTTCTATCAGAGGCAAAATCCTGATACTGAAGGAAAAAGAAAGTATCTTGAATGTTTCCCATTGCCATTGAGTACTCTTTCCTCTCTTGTCCACTTGTAAAATTCCTGTCTAGAATCAAATTCCAATGAAGAATTAACCACCCCATTCAAATTTCTCTGAGTCTATTCCAAGAAGCAAAGTCGATCACTGCTGCTTCTTTGACATTCATCCACGTAGTGGGTATTTTTAGAGTCACCTGTGTTGCAGTAGTGGTAACTGCTTGTTGCCATGCCTATCTTTATTGTGGGATAGAACATATATTGAATCACACAATGATACGTCATACCATTGTGTGATTCAACATACCATGGTAAAATTAGAGTCAGAGCAGGGACTTTGGAATCAGATGTATTGGGGTGAAAAGTAGATCTTTACCTTTGGGGATTTGTTTGTTCTAGGGTGATTTACTTAATACCTTTAAGACTCAGTTCCCTCATCTGAAAATTGGGGGTAATAACATCTAACTCATAGGGAGGTTTTGAAGATTATATAAAGTAATGTATTCAGGTTCTCAGCAAATACCAGTTCTGCTCTCTGCCTCTATCATATTCCAACTAGAATATTTACAATCCCAGAGGATAGAAATTGTGTCTTACTCATCTCTATAGCCTCATTACTTAATACTGTATCTAGCATAAACAGGTGTTCAATGAAAGTTTTCTGAATTAAACCAAGTTGCTTAAAATATTCATGTGGACTGATTGCATTATTCAAATTGACTCCAATTTATTTCATGGACTTGGAAGAATTTATTCTCTGTATTATCTGTTGTTCTTTTTACCTTTACTATATGTGTGGTTTGGAGAGTTTTATGGACATTTCAGACTTATGTTTAGCCAAGTCTGAGAATTATTTATTTTGAAAATAGATGTTTCTTCAAAAAATATGGATAAATTGAATTTGTATTAACTTACCTGAGACCAAAGTAGAATACTTACCTAAAGATTTCTGTTCTTATATTTAAAGATAGCTATTATGTTTAATGTATATATGGGTATATGAGTAAATGTATGCGATAGTATAGAAATGTGAGTATTGTTTTAACAACATAATCATTATACAGGAACTATACACTTGTTCCGTTGATGTTTTCACATTTGGGAAATTTCTAAAACATCTCTTTTGAAATAATATTTAGAGCTTGTATAATATTCTTCAATTTTTTTTATTGTGGTAAAATACACATAACATTTACCATATTAATCATTTTTAAGCATAAAGTTCCATGGCATTCAGTACATTTACATTGCAACCATCCCTATCCAGAACTCTTGTCATCTTGCAAAACTGAAACTCTATATCTATCAAACAATAATCCCTATTCCCTCCTCCTGAAACTTCTGGTAACCTCTAATCTACTTTCTGCTTCTATGAATTTGACAACGCTAGGTATCTAACTGGAATCATATATAGCATTTGTTCTTTCATATCTGGCTTATTTTACTTAACATGATGTCCTCAAGTTTGTTGAGCATGTTTTCAACATGCTCATTGATATTATAGCATGTGTCAGAATTTCCTTCCTTTTTGAGAGTGAATAATAATATTCCGGTTTATGTGTATATATATGTTTATATATGTATATACAGTGTATGTGTATATATATG
This sequence comes from Lepilemur ruficaudatus, assembly GCA_963574885.1. NCBI lineage: Eukaryota > Metazoa > Chordata > Mammalia > Primates > Lepilemuridae > Lepilemur > Lepilemur ruficaudatus. The sequence goes on from CAUYRT010014156.1 coordinate 12,932, forward strand.
GTTTTTTATATATATATATAAACATATATATACACACACATTTTGTTTATTCATTTATCCATTAAAGGACACTTGGGATGCTTCTAATCTTTTGGCTATTGTGAATAGTGTTGCTATAACCATGAGTGTACAAATATCTCTTTGTGTCCCTGCTTTCACTTCTTTTGGGTATATACACAGAATTGCAATTGCTGGATCATATGGCAGCTCTATTTTTAATTTTGAACAACCCCCCTACTGTTTTCAATAGCAATTGGTCATTTTATATTCCCACCAATAGGGCATAAGGGTTTTAATTTCTCCGCATCCTTATCAATACTTGTTATTTTCTGTTTTCTTCTTTTGATAACAGCTCTCCTAATGGGTATGAGACAGTTTGCATAATATTCTTTGGATTACCTTCAGTGGTCTTTATTTATTTATTTTTTTTTTTAATAAATAAAGCATTAATAAACAAATTTAATAAATAAAGCATTTAATAAAACAAAGCATTTACAGTACAATGTTTACAGTCACAATTTGTAGTGAGCTGATTTCCCAAAATATATTACCACTCAAGTTGACTTATCTTGTTACATTCAAAAACCTACTCTGTCCAAGTAGTCCATAGAGTATATACATAGTGCTCCAACTGTATCTACGTACAACCAACACTCCATTCGATCCAGCAATAGCATTATTAGGCATCTATCCAAAAGAGCATAAGACATTCTGTTATAAAGACATCTGCACCCGAATGTTTATGGCAGCACAATTCACTATTACTAGGTCATGGAAACAACCCAAGTGCCCGTCAATGCATGAGTGGATTGTTAAAATCTGGTATTTGTTCACAATGGAATATTACTCAATTTTAAGAAATGACAGTGAGTTAGCACCTCTTGTATTATCCTGGATTAAGCTT